>CM076584.1:1144728973-1145006473 GCA_034641835.2 Pinus albicaulis
CTGTAATCACACACTTTGAATACTTGAAAACACAACAAGATAGACAATCTAGGACACATGATAATTCATTTCCCTCCGTGTGACAACTTTATTACAATTTTATGACAAGTGTGACTCTTAAGATACACTTTGCGACAACTGTGACACCACTTATGCGAAAATGCTTAAAACTTTGGAAATGAGTGTGATGGATGTGCATATCGCTAGAAAAACTAATTGACACCAAGGTGACCTCTTGAAACCAATAGAAAAATATTATATACATGATGCGACAACTAACATGCAAAAATATGACATTTTTCCTATCCTGTGAAGGGGAAAAAACTCCTCAATAAAACACATGGAATGAGTTTCAAAGTTTGTGACGATAATGCACAAGACCACATAAGGATTTGAAATTGAGCGTAAGACAAAATTTTGGAGGGTGCTGTAGCAACGCAAACAGTGGGAAGATTATTATCTCACAGTCAATTAAGTACAGGTCCCGATGTGAATTTAATTGAGGCACACAAACCTTGACTTTAACCCTACAAAATCGATCCAATTTCGCATATTCTTTCACAACAAAAAATTCTATGTGCAAAAATGATGTTAATTTGGACTTGTATTGAAGGTTGGGTGTGCATTTTTGTGAAGAAAGCCAAATTTTCCTTGAGTCACTAAATGCACACTATGGCTTCATTTATTGGCCAACCTTATTGATTCAAATTGTAGACTGTTTATTTAACTATTTTGCACACTTTTGATATATTATATGTTTACTTTGATCCTTAAATAATTTTTCTTCAGATTTCATACAACATTCCAAGTTGTGCTTCAACTTGCATTATATGAAATTTGTTCATAGGTTTTTCTTCACCTTGTTGTTGTGAAAGAAATTGTCCTTTTAATTCATAGAAAAAGTTCCAAATCTTTACATTAATTTTCAATCTAGGTAGGTTTTATTATTGCAAGGATATTATACAAAAGACATGCAAGGGAAAATGATGACTAGTGATAATGAATCTCAAAATCAATCCTTGTAATCACACTTTTATAATTTCAACACTCTGGCTATTACACTCTCAAATCTTGTTCACTCTCTCAACAAATAAACATACAATACAAAATAAAACCACTCTATCCACTATTACTCTTATTCAGAAAAGAACAACACTCCTGGAAACTATTCTCTCAAAAAATGATGAAACACACATAATTCAAATGAAATGAAAACACCATCAAACTATAACAAGAATTAAATAAAAATCAAACGAACAAAGGGATTGTTCCTGGACCTATGTTGTTACACAATACAAAGGTTACAATTTTGCAATCATTAAATCATGAACAAGACTAATAATCAAAATAACAAAAATCACACATGAATTATAACTGAGAGGAAATAAATCAAACAACTACAGTGCCTTCCTAACCAGTGATCCTTACTAAGAAATAGGGACCTTCCTTCCTAGCAGGGGATGGTACATTACAAAACACACAAGTTCATCAACGAATGGCATGTCACCACAAATGGTTGAGATTGCATTAATGAAACATACAAGATTACAACTTTTTTTCTCTATGTGCCTCACCACTTTGCGCTTGCTTTTGATGGAGACCTCCTTTTGGTGAAAACTCAACATTTTGGGATTTGTGATGGAAAAATATTCATGCCTACCAATGGACAAGAAATTTTGACAGGTTTTGGGCTTCCAAAATGGTCAAAAACACCCCAAAAATGACCTTTAAGCCCCTTTTTTGACACACAGGAAGCAGTTTTGGGAGAACTCAGTTTTGGAGGGGCAAATGGAAGCCAAATTCAAAAATTCCACTTATGTTGTAAAGTATACAGGCAGACCTTTCCAACAAACCCACTTGGAGAAAATTTGGACACCGGGAAGGGCTCCAAAATTAGTTGCAAACAAGCACGATGCATAGGGAAATCAGGCGCGACACATTGGAGGATTTTGCTCATTTTTGGTCAAAACCTCTGTTTTTCGCCTAGTTTTTTCACAATTTGACATTTTCCCCTTCTAGTTGTTAAAATCATGATGTAATTAAATGTGACATGATGGATTTTGATGTAATTTTGCAAAATTTTCACTCATAGAGGTAGATTCATCCATCAAAAGGTTGTTTGCAATTGAATGAATCAGTTTCCTAGTTTTTAGAGGCAAGCTGTTCCACTGCCTACTTTTTAGTTCTCAGTTGAGATTTTTTTGGAACAACTCCTAATCTTATGAGCTCGACCCCTAGAGGATAGGATGAGTTTTTGTTTGCCTATATCTTATGTTTTATCAGTCATTATCATGGTTGGAATTTTGGGAATGCTTTGAGCATCATTGTACATTCATCTCTGCATTTTGGAAAAGGAATAAGCCAGGGTTTGCAACACTCTATGGGATTCATGTGGCATCTTGCTTTGATATTGTGTTTCTCTCTGTAAATGTAAGTTTACTTGTGTTTTATGCATGCTATTTTATCTCTTATTTCTTCTTAACTTAAAAAAACAAGGATAAAGGTAGAATCCATTGAAATTGCAGTGCTCTACCTAGGGTTTGTTTAGTTATCTATGTTTTCAGCTTTTTGAAGAGGATCCCTGAAGTTTTCTTGCACTCTTCAACTCCTCACCAGTCTAAAGCTCTGCATTTCTTTCAATTTGAAGTGTCAAATCAATTGCCTGCCTTGCCCCATTGAGATCTCTGCAAAACGGAGCCTCATTCCCCTAACCCAAAATCTGATTTTCCATTCGAGCCAACAAAACACCCTTAAAATCAACCAAACTCTTTTGCACACATACCTAGCCTAAAATCAGTCTTTACATCAAGTCATCTCAAGCCTCATCGATTATTTTTTGCTGAGATTGACAAGGAGAGAGCCCTCTCCTAATCTGGTAGGGCTAGCTACTAGGTTAAGCATGGTTTGATGTTACCCTAGATTCTACCTTTCTTAGTCTGAGGTAGATTCAGGTCCTAACACCCTCAATAGTTTAGACTTCATTGAAATCGAAAGATTTTCTTTTTTCATTTAGCATGCATTATAAGATTCAGGTGACATCAATTTTGAGGCAAAAACTGAAACTTAACTCAAGATCAACATTAAAATTTACCCAATTTACCATAATGAGAATTTAGAAATAACGAGAAAATTTAGAGGCCTAGGCTAAAGCCGTGTTCCATCATCGTAAAACTTAGGAAATGTCGCTAACACTCTGCATTACAACCTGGGGGTGATATCCCGTCCCACATATGGAAGTATATTTATGTATGATAAGTATATTTGGGGCACTCTCATTGAACGGTTACGTATTAGACAAAACTACTATTGACTGGAATCCCACCTACCATCGCGTATATTTGGGGAGACAACATTAGGTTGCAAGCCTACCATAGGTAACCGAGTCGACCACCTTGTAAATGTGATACGCCAAACACAACATTCAGGGATATCAATTGTAGTATGTTAAGTCCTTGGTCATTTTTTCTATCGTTTATCACCAAGCTGTATATGTAATATCCCAAAATAAGGGAAATAAGTAGTATTGGGAATATCTTAAGATATTCCAATTTTGGACTGCTCAGCAATGCATTCACAGAAAAATGCATTTTCAGAAATTTAAGCCATAGAAATGAAAATAAACAATTGGATCCACTAGATACATCCATATATCATCTAAGTAAAAAAGGATATTAGGAAGAAATGAAACTAGGTGAGGTAAACAGACCTCCCACTCTAGTGTAGCTGAAAATGACTAAAAACCACATACACTGCTGCTCAGAAATAATGCATAAAAGGGACTGTGCAGTATTATGAGGGTTTTATCTCAGAAAATAGGAGAAAAATATATCTACTCATATATTATTCAAGAATGCTTAAGAACTAAGATCTAGTCTCCTTATACAAAATACAAGAGAACCTGGAAAGGGTTTCTTGTCAAACACTCTGCATACAAAATGTGATAATCAGAAATTTATTGAATCACCACTACAAAACTGAAGCATAAGAGTGTATAAGGCTGAAATATGTCTGATATGATGTATATCCTTCAAGGGCTTCCTCCCATGAAAGGATGAATCTCTCAATCACAAGGAAACACTGCAACGAAGCCATTAGACCATGCACTGAAGTTGCCTCCAAAAATAACGTATTCCCTAGCTCAAAAATGCTGGGAATGTTAGGGAAATATGTGGTATACTACCATAGATTTTAAATAATCTCTAGACCTCTCCAAACATGTCTCTCAATTGAAGGAAACCTTTCCCCAAAGAGAAACTAGCTCAGAAAGAGGGATTCCAATCCCTTCCACTGATGCACCTTGCAACACTTCACAATCTCCGGTAAAAACTGTGCTAATGAAGTAGGCTGAAGCTTGGCCTGAAAACCTGATGTGGAAAATGAATGCAAACTCTCTCGAGAGGCTCCTCAAGGAAATAGGTGGGATTCCTACTTGGGAACACCTGGTGCTAAACATCACTTCTACCCTGCTAAATAGCAAGAGGAAGCAAAAGTCTGAGTAGACAAGAATAATAATCTAAAACATGAAGAATAATGTTGCCATCCTTTTCCTTGCCCTTGGCCCACTCAATTATTTCATCTCCATCCAAAGATTCATCTCCCTCCAAAACTTCGTTATTCCTTCTTTTATTCCTCCTCCTCCACAACTACGCTGTTAACTTAGTCAAAGTGGACTCAACCAACTTGATAATATCCCTGTTCACACATGGAGGTGTTTTATTAAGCTGTTAGGAGTGCCTCCTTTAGCACCTGGAGTGTTTTTATTCCTCCTTAGGAGACTAATGGGCTTTTCTACCCATTTATTCACCGGTTAGAGCTGTTGCTAACTCTAATGTTCCATTTAGCTTTGAAGCTAAAACTTGGGAACATTACAGTCCTCCCTTCCAAAATATTTGCTTGTCCTCAAGAAAATATATAGGGAGAGAAAAATTTCTCCCCTCCTCCTCTTTTGGCATCCCATCAATAGCCTCCACCACTACATCAAGATAATATGCAACAAAAATGTCACCCAATGTTTCCTCTCAAGTATGCAAAACCAAATGGTCTACATCAATCAAAGGTGGAAAGTGTGAATGGAAACATGCTTGTTGTCCCATGGTCTCCACAAATTAGGAGTGATGACCAACATGGTGAACGAGTGCCTCCCTCACCCATGCTATCATCCAAATGAAATGAGCCATCCTAGGTAGCTCATCAAAATCATCACCAACCCCTGTTTTATAAAATGTGTTGGGGCTGCATGGAGAGATTGGATCCTGCCATCCAAATGGTTTCTCTCTCCTTTTATGGTAAACATGGGGTTGCTTTTTTCCTTGGTCTGAGATGACATGGCCTCCAAGAATGGCTCAAGTTCCCCCATCAAACAATTCAGCCATGAAGTGCCTCCTCAAGTTATCCAAGTGGTTCCTCCCACAAGAAGAGAAAAAGTGTGATGTGGCAATCATGGTTTGCCCATGGTTTCTCCTGAAATGTACATCATATAAAGTGGAGAGAATCATGCTCCCAATGGGCATCTCTACTACCTCCAGCACTTTCCAAAAAAAAATTCCCATGAACATAAACATATCAGCAATACATGGAAGCAAAGTACAATAAAAACAAGTTGCCAAATGACAACAGGAGAGTGAATCATAGTTCCAGTCATGGAACGAACACAGTGCATCCTTTGCCTGCATAAAAATAATAAATAACAAGGGCTTCATCAACCACTTTTTTGCTTCCACAGTCATCTCATAAAATGAAAACATGAAGTTACTATGGTGTCAATGGTGTACACAAAGAATCATGTGGCTTCCCCCACAAACCATAAAAAATATAGCCAAAATCAATGCTACAAGTAGCTGCAAGTACATAATCATACAATATGAAAGAAGAGATAATTCTTCTTAATACATCCTATTTCTCAAAAAAGGAAAAGAAGTACAAAACAAAATATGAAATTATACCTCCCCCATCATGTACTTGAGATCTTGAGCTGAAATTGCTCAACTGGAATCTTTCCCTCACCTCTAATGAGTAGGGATGTGGCCGTGACCTCCTGTCTGTCATCATTCGGGCTATGCATCTCTCCATATGCTGAAATATGTCATGCTATATGCCCTCCCAAGTGAAATCCTCCATCAAATGGAAATACGCATCAAATTGCATTGAAAGGAAGTCCTCATGTGTTGCAAGTAGCAAATTCTCCTTGAGAATAGAAGCTCTAGTCAAGAAGACTCTACCATGTGAATAGATGACCACATCATCCACCATATACTCATCATCTCTATCTGGGTCATCGAGAATCATGCATGCACCAAGATCCTTGGAGTACTCTACTAAGAGCTGAGATCTCCAATAAGGATCAATCCTCCTAAGAGACAGTGCTAGTGATCTGGCATGTGAAGCTTGCCTCATGCGGTTGCCTACTACTTTGACATCCCCCATGCCAAAGTTCTCCTCCAAACTCTTCACCTCTCCAAAGTCTAAGAGTGGTGAATCCAAAGACAATATGTCTTCCATCAACTCTAGATCAGGTGGCCTCCCAGGTGGAATGCCTCCATGTAGTGAGACATCAATGTCAAGGGTAGACTATACATATGATTGGGAAACCTTGCCCCTACCCTTACAATCCAAATTAGTCTACCTCTTCCTTGCATTAGCTCTCTAAAATAGAGAAGGGTGTGTGCCTCTCATCAAGTGATGATGCTCTTCCTCCCCACCTCCTCCTTCCAACTACAATGTTGCACAATCATGCTGCTCATTGATTGTGCTGGGACCTCCATGTATGAGATCCTAGGGAACTTCTTACAAGGATACAAGAATCCCTCCTATGGGAGCATGTGCACCTCCTCCCTCTGCATGAGGTACTGGATGTGCTCTAGATGTAACAGTGTTGTTTTCCTCAATGTGTATAGGCAACATCTCAACAATTGGATACCTTTGTGAAAAAGTGATCCCCATGCCCTCTTGTTGAGGAATATGGACTAGAGGTCTTGCCTCTGGCAATGTGTAATGCAAGATGTCAACTTCTCCCATGGTTTTCTGAAGTGGGGCTTCCCCCATCACATCCAAGGTTTTTTTCCTCTCAAGTTCTTATTGTTCATGTGTCTTAGGATGTTTCCCCTCAAACCTTCCCACCAATGTTTCAATGAATCTTGCAAAAGAGGAAGTGTTTGCATTTTTTAAAGAACAAGATTAAAAAATCCACCATGCATGGGCCTTACGTCTGAAATGAAGCGCTGCTATTCTGATGGCCTCATCTCCAGAAATATGGTGTTGCTGAAAATATGAGTCTAGCTCCTTCACCCAAGCTCCTGCTGAACATGTAGGTGAGCCTTCAAAAGTAGATAGAAGAAATCCATCTGCATCCTGCTGCTTGCTCTCCTCCACTTGGATCTTGAAAAAATATTGGAAATTAGTATGCTCTCTAAACCTCTCAGTTTGAGATTGATACTCCTGCAACAAATCACTAAGAGTTCTCTTCTTAGGTATCCTCCCTCCTCTCATCCATCTCAAGATAGATATGGGCATTTGACTGCGTCATGCATCATGGTGTGTAGCTGCATGCTCACACTCACCATGTGAAAATATAGATTCTACTCTAGATCCAACTTCCTTTGGAGATCCCATATCCATTCTCATCCTCTTTAGCTCTCCTTGAAAGCTTTGCATAGATTTTGGAAGAAGCCTTGTAAGCCTATCCTCCTTTTTCCCTTTACATAGTGAAGCCTTTTGATTTTTGTCCATATATCCTTTCCCTGAAGTATAATGGCCTGATATCCACAGGATGAGCCAATATTTCAGCTATGATACCACTATAATATCCCAGAATAAGGGAAATAAGTAGTATTGGGAATATCTTAAGATATTCCAATTTTGGACTGCTCAGCAATGCATTCACAGAAAAATGTATTTTTAGAAATGTAAGCCATAGAAATTAAAATCAACACTTGGATCCACTAGATACATTCATCTATAATATAAGTCCAAAAGGAGATCAGAAAGAAATGAAACTAGGTGAGGTAAACAGACCTCCCACACTAGTGTAGCTGAAAATGACTAAAAACCCTAGCACTGCTACTCAGAAATAATGCATAAAAGGACTGTGAAGTCTTATGAGGGTTTTAAATTAGAAAATATGGGAAAATATATCTACTCATATATTAGTCAGGAATGCTTAAGAACTGAGATCTAGTCTCCTTATACAAAATACAAGAGAACCCGAGAAGGGTTTCTTGTCAAACACTCTGCATACAAAATGTGATATTCAGAAATTTACTAAATCACCACTGCAACACTGAAGCATAAGAGTGTAGAAGGTTGAAGGATGTTTGATATTCTATAGATCCTTCAAGGGCTTCCTCCCATGAAAGGATGAACCTCTCAATCACAAGGAAACACTGCAACGGAGCCACTAGACCATGCATTGAAGCTGCCTCCAAAAATGATGCATTCCCTAGCTTGACAACGCTGGGAATGTTAGGTAAATGTGGGGTCTATTACCATAGATCTGAAATAAGCTCTAGAACTCTCCAAACAGGTATCTCAAGTGAACAAAAAATTTCCCCAAAGAGAAACTAGCTCATAAAGAGGGATTCCAATCCCTTCCATTGCTACACCCTGCAACACTGCACAATCTCCGAAAAAAACTACGCTGATGAAGTAAGATGAAGCTTGGCCTGAAAAAATAATGTGGAAAATTAATGAAAACTATCCCAAGAGGCTCCTCAAGGAAAGAGGTGGGATTCCCCCTTGGGAACACCTGGTGCTAAACAACACTGCTACCCTGCTAAACAACGAGAGGAAGAAAAAGTATGAGCAGACAAGAATAATAATATAAAACATGAAGAATAATGCTGCCTTCCTCTTGCATAAATAAAAAATGAGTTTTCTTTCCCTTGGAATCACTCAATTAGGTCATCTCCATCAAAAGATTCATCTCCCTCCAAAACTGTGTTATTCCTTCTTTGATTCCTCCTCCTCCACAACTGCACTATTAACTTAGTGAAAGTGGACTAAACCAACTTGATAATATCCCTGTTCACACATGGAGGTGTTTCATTAAGCTGTTATGAGTGTCTCCTTTCACACTTGGAGTGTTTTTATTCCTCCTTAGGAGACTAATGGGCTTTTCTACCCATTTATTCACCGGTTAGAGCTGCTGCTAACTCTAATGTTCCATTTAGCTTTGAGGCTAAAATTTGGGAACATTACAGTATATTAAAGTTCATGAATACTTGGTAAAACTCTATGCCTAGTACACCCCTTTTTATTTAATTCTAAAAGTAACTTCCCACGGAAACATCTTACCTGTGTAGTTCTATAGCCTCATCATCACTTGGTAAATTGTAGTTTTTAATATTTTTCACCTCTTCCTTCCTTGATATTGTCTTGAAAGGTCATCATGGTTGAATCATAGGATTCATCTCATCACTCCTCTAAAGGATCTTAGGAGCCTCCTCCTAAGGTCCCCTAGTTTCCAATTGGACCCCTTGAAGCTCAAGGTGCTAAACTCAAGATTGTCATAAAGCGTACAATCCATTTCATCTCGACCACCGCCCGAAGATTCTCCTTGCACAACATTAGATGACTCTAAGCTGAAAAGCCAGAACCATCTGCACAGTTTACGGTATTCCCCAATAATCCACTCTTTTATTTGATTGTGGTCTCTCCTCAACAGTCTTATAGTCCTTTTGATCAACTCGATGTTCCCCTTCCTGCTTCTCTAGTAGCATGTCGGTCTACTGTCTGCCAATTATTTCACAACGAAATGGCATCTAATGCTGATGATGTCCCATTTGTGAGTGCTCCTCAGAGTACTCTATAGGAAACCACTGGCACCTACATTCTAGAATCCACTTCATTTGTGCTTCCCTTTGAAGGCGAACATTTTGTCTCCACACCTCACGATTCAGGTAGTGGAACTGAAATACCCTTTAGTCAAGTTGCATCTCCACTTCCACAAGGGTATACCTCTTTGGGAAGCCTTGTTTCAGGAGCTTTTGGCACCACATCTATATTTCCAGATCTTATTTGGTCAACGGGAATCCCCCATCTTATGACCCATTAATTCAAATATGATTGCCATGTCTCACCTGTTGCTCGACCTATAGTCACTATTGGTCAGATGAATATTTCAATAGGATCCTCTACCCCCTTCTCACCATCTATGATTATTGCAGTTCCACCATTGAGTGGAAAATCTATGGTTTCATCCATGCCTGGGGGACAGTCTAATCCTCTTTACATACCCCCTATCAGGTGGAGGGACATTGAACTCTGGAACAATTCCAGGGGTAGGACAACCTAATGCAAGTCTATGTTGTACATTGCTTTCACCACCGATGAACACTATCGTAGGGACTGTTCCTTTGAGTGGTCAACCTAATTCAACCAAATATGTATATCAACATCCCCATGTTCAGTATTCTTAGGTTCAACAGTCTCTCCAATAATAGAACGTACCATATTTTTATGTTCAACAACCCAACATCCCTTATCAATATGTTCAACAACCGAATGTACATTATCTATATGTTCCTCGACCAAAAACCTCTCAGCAGTATGTCTAATAGCCCCAGCTTCCCGCAGGTGCTGTTGTGACTAACCATATTTTTTTCCTTACACCCAAATGGTTTTGAATCTCCCTCTGGGTCAACCTTGTCCTCACCCCAATAAACCTAGTACTCATTACTAGCCACTTCCTCATGGTTAGTACCAGTAACTCCAACCCGGGCCTCAGCCTAGAGATCAATATCAACATATTCCTTAGTACCAACAGGCCCAATTAGGACCTCAAGTTGGACCCTATGTTTAGTAGGGACCACAGGCTAGATCCCATGTTCAACAGGGGCCACAAACTGTACCTCATTTTCATCAAGGACCTCACCCTCAACCCTATATCCAATAAGGTCTGCAACCCCAAATCTAGCAGGTGCCTTATCAATAGCCCCAACAAGGTCCCTACATTCAGCAGCAATTGCAACAAGGTCCTTACCAACAATGCAGTCAATATGCGTACCCAAGAAAAAATCCACCCTATTGGGGGTAGAATTCGTATCAACCAGGTTGGAACCCCCCATATTTTTCTCTTCATCATCCTCCACTGCCATTTTTGGCTATGTTGGAACTCCTGGATGTGTAAATGCTTACAGATGACCCCATACAACATCAATTGTATTGGCCACTGCTATAGTATAAAATTATTGGGTTGTTGGTTATCGAATATCCCTCTCAGGGCTTTCCGGTGCCCAAGGCAGAAAGTAAGATTAGCTATATAGTTCACAAAGAAGATGCATATATGTTCATGTCAACATAAACAACTTGATAAAATGAGATTGAAGATTACCTCTTTTTATATCCCAAAGTCTTTGGAGAGCACTAAGCAGCGAAGCAGGGATCCTCCTTCACTAGCTCCAAATCCCGACCCTGTGATCAATCAAAGCCCCCACGTAATCTCTACCACAATATACTTCCTATCAATTAAGTTAACATATGGTAAACATTAAGCAATACACATCTAAGCCATTCATCTCATGCTGTGTAAGTAATTGAGAAACAATAACAATATTGACGCATTGAATGGACAAGACAGATATAGTTCTATTGATTTACAAAAAGGACGACTACAACTGTCAGTTGTACTAAAAGGACGACTACAACTGTCAGTTGTACTAAGCCCTCCTCCATCTTCCAATCTCTCTCTCTCTCTTTCTCTGAATGTGGTGATGTCTTAATCAACAAGTTCTCAATGAACCTCTTTGAACTTTGACCTTCACACTACAAAAACAAACGCTCTACTTCAAAAGTATTCAAAAAACCTTCGACCTTGGACCAAGAGCCCACAGCTCCATTTTATAGGATATGGAGAGGGCAAACCTTGCCTTTCTCCTTCCACTAGTTCTAAATAAAAAAAACCTATATGTTTCCTCAACTTTCCATGCTTTTGCCTTTCTTGACCGTCTAGTTATTTTTGGCAAGACCTAATAAGAGGTTAGTGCCTTGCAGTTTCCATTTTGCACTAACTCTCTATGAGAAAAAGCTAGAGTTTCTAATCATTATCCACGGGATTTTCTTGTTTCAAACTCAAAACATGGGTAATGCTTTCCTCTAGGCTAAACAGAGCATTTCTCTAGCCACTAACGCAACCTTTTCATGGATCAGGAGAGTTATAACGCACTTTGGCTATTATAGGGGCGCATTACCTTGGCAGAAGTAGGTTTAGTTTAGGTCTCTTTCTTCCTTCCATATTTATCTTCTCCTTTGAGTTGATGAGGAGGTTATTTGACATATAACATATGCCCCCTAAAGTGTGAGGTTAGAGATGAAGACGATGGATGAAATACTTTATCATATGTGTAGTAGAGCTAAAGAGATTGGAGGACTGATGAAAACATGAAACAACAACATATGTCAGAAAATATAGTATCTGTCTTGAGTCGGGCATTCCCATGCTCAGTAGCTAATCAAAATGATTTCTCTAGTATAGAGATATGAACAATATGTCCACCGATAAGCATAACATGGAAGTGTCTTTCATAACAAGATCAGGCTGAAAAAGATGTCTCCATAAACAATATCGCAAATTGGGGAAGGAAACACAGCTGAGATGGTGTAGCCTTCGCCTCAAGGTCTTGGCCGCTGCTTCACTTAAATTGCATATTTATCGACATGTGAATGAAGGAGCTTTCATCGAACATGCGAGAAATCTTCTGATTACCAGTCGATAATGAAAAATGTTAACGAACGCAAAGGTGGCCACCGATAATGATGATGGTCCCTAAGATGCATAATACAATCTAGCGAGTGTCAATAAAAGGAGTTGAAGTCGAACACTCGTAGAATCATTCGATTGGGAGCCGATAATGAAGACCCCCAATCAAACACAAGATCACCTGCCATTGATGTCTGCAACTATCTGGTTACTGATGAGTTTCTGGATCAACTTCCTAGATAAGATGTTGAAGTCGATAGGAAGAGATCTATCGAAAGGTAGGCACTGAGGTGTCCTACATCAGTCAACACAAAATGGGAAAAAAATGATTTTTTTCTTGATGGAAATAATGAAGAGAAAATGGGGATAACTGACGACAAATAATTTTTGGCATAATGATTAGTTTGGTTGATATGAGGAGCAGTAGATAGCGAGATCTACTTGAAAAATATAAGGCACTCTAACAGGGTACTAGGCAGCTGAGGCTTAATGAAAACCAAAGAGTATTTTAGGATTTTACTAGTGTAGGAACACTGGGAGATGAAGGCTAAACTCATATATGGTAGGGTTCGACTAACTGCGAAAGAGTTTTCTGGGAACTCCCATGTTCAATATTTTTTCTTCCAAATCGACCTTTCTTAAACGTAACAGAGGTAGTATCCATTTTGTCCAAAATTTTCCCCGTCTGATTAGGTTTAATGAGTCTAGATGAGTAAACTCAGTGAATTTTTCATATTTAGAGAGTCTAAAAAATGTCGTAAAAGACAACTCCGGGGGGGTGCCTTTGTCATGTCTTGATAACTAGGCATGTCAAAGGGAGAATAGTAAGCCCGAAACAGTTCATTTTCCGTGAGTTAGTCCATTGAAGCTGGAAAAGTGAGAAATATATGTTCGATGGACGTCTACCTCATTTCGTTATGAGTACGAGGAGATGAAGTAAACTCAATATTCTTTATGAAATTTTAACGAGTCTAACAGAGAAAAACTCGGTGTTATCCGTGAAATTTTAACGAGTCACATGGAGAAAAACTCTGTCACTTTTTCTGTTTAAAGAGCTTTGAAAACGAGGAAAAGAATGGATCTTGATTCTCTGTCATGGTAGTTTAACGAGCTCGACAAAGGAAACTCGGTGAATTTTTCATATTTATAGAGTCTGAAAAATGTCGTAAAAGACAACTCCGGGGTGGTGGGGTGAGCATGCATTTTCTTTGTGAAAATTGACACGGATGGCACTTATGGAATTCTATGATGTAGTCTTTAAAAAAAGTGGGCTAATAATAGCCTGCACGCAAGATCTTATGGGCAGTAGCTATGCCAAAAAGATGACCATTGCATGCCCCTACGTGACAGTCATTTAAAACGCGTTTCGCTTCGTCAATAGTGAGACAGCGCCGAAGAATAGTATCGAAACCATGATGATATAGAGTATTGTTGAGTACAAGGTAGTGTTTCGATGGGTGGTGAATACGATGGCGGTCGTCCGATGTGAGAGTTGGGTGGAAGCGTTGAGTTTGGAGGTAGACCAAAATTTCTCCATACCAAGGATAAGAAGAATCGACTAAGAAGATGGAATCATCAGAAAATGGATCATGAGCTACCTCTCTTGGGTCGATTCTAGGAAGATCTGACAGTAATTCGGTGAAGACTAGAGATTTCTTTTCTTTGGCAGCAGTGAAAACGATGTCAAATTGTTGGTGGATCACTATCCATTTGGAATATTTTCCTTTGATAACTTGGCAAGACAAAATTTGTCGCATGGGATTCTCCAAAGCAATAAGAATAGTCTGACGTAGTAATATGTAGTGTCGGAGTCGAGTGGCAGCAAAGACCATTGCGAGGGATATTTTTTCCACATGTGAGTATCGTAGTTCGGGTCCGATGAGACCTTTTGACAGGTAATATATCACATGTTCACTATCGTCATTGTGAACTTGAACCAAAACCATGCCAAGTGAGGATGGTGAGGCTACCAAGTAGAGGAGAAAGTTACGTGAATAATCAGGGGCACTAAGAAGTGGGGTGGAAACAAGTACTCGTTTCAAGGCGTCAAATGACTGTTGAGCTTGATCATCCCAGAAATATAGTGTTCCCTTCTTTAATAATCGCATAAAGCCTTTCGTCATCTTGGAATAGTTCACAATGAAATGACGTTAAAAGTTTGCCTTCCCTTGCAAACGTTGGAGTTGCAGGATGGATTGTGGTGCGGGCAATTCAATGATTTCCTTAACTTTATTGGGATCAAACCTAATCCTATGCTTGGAGACAATTAAAACTATAAAATGTCCAGACTCGACAAAAAATGTGCACTTATGTAGATTTAGACGTATATTGTAGAACCTACATCGGGCGAAGATTTGTTTTACGTATGCGAGGTGATGGGATCGCTTCTTGGAGTGAGCCAGGAGGTCATCCAAGTATGCTTGTACAATATGTCTAATGTTATGAAAATCATAGTCCATAGCTCTTTGAAAAGTTTCTCTAGCATTCTTGAGACCGAATGGGAGTTTACGAAACACAAATGTGCCCCAAGGACATATGAAAGCAGTTTTATGTTGGTCATATTTTTTAATCGCAATCTAGTTATACTCAGAGAAACCATCCATAAAATAAAAAGACTCACATCCAGTCCAATCATCAAGGATCTGATCTATGAATGATGTAGGATAATTTTCTTTGGGACAAGCAGCGTTCAAATCGTGATAATCAACACAAACTCGAACGGTGGCTTGTTTTTTTTCTATCAGGACCGGATTGGAAACCCATTCCTTCAAAGGAATGAGATAGATGAAACCAACGTTCAAAAGTTTTTCTACTTCAATTTTGATGGTGGCCGCTTTGCGTGGGTGGACAGGTCCAAGTCGTTGTCGAAAAGGTTTAGAATTTTCATAAAATTTGATTTCGTGCTCGACTATAGACGGATATATGATGGGAATTTCGTTGTAAGACCAAGAAAACACATTGCAAAATTCTTTAAAGAGGGATGTGAAGTGTGCAATTTCCTCGGGATTGCAATCTGCTCCAATATGAATGTTTTTCATGATACCCATTTTGATTGAGATATCTATGAGCATTGTCTTAGAAAGATTGCCCATGTTCCCTTCCGAATCGATGGTTCGAACAGTTGTGTAAATGGAAGGGACTATCTTAGGTGGGTCAAAGGATAGGATTTGAGTAGTTATCACGTCTGAATCAAACATCGAAGCGCGATGGTGGAATTCTCCCTAAGGTCGTTCTTCTAGAGACGTGATCTCTCGAATAACTTTGTCCGTAGGTAGGATTTCATCGAGGAGATATTTAGAAGGAACTGTGATGGGTGGGGAGTTCGTATCATTGGTCAAAACCATAGCCATAGAGGGTTCAAATGTAATTTGGATGGTTTGGTAAACCAACTCGGCTGATGAGAGTGGCATCTGATCTCCATAGGAATCAATGTCTGAAGGTGTCGGTAGGATCCATGGGTCGATAGAGCCATCCAATGTGGTGGATATCATTGCAACTGTATTTGGAACCTCAAGAGGTGGGAGAGGAAAACAACCCATTAAGAAAGATGCCTTCAGAAGACCGGTACCAATGCTGACGTATGAGTTAGGAACGCCTCCCATTATGGGTACAATGCTACTTGGTAATGTGGCATAATTAGGGGTGCAAAAGGATAAATGATCCACTGTGACTATTTTCCCATCCAACAGAAAGAGGATGAGTCAGAAAACAGAAGAAACAATGGTAGTCGTGGCATATGACCAACTGCGACCCAGCAATAGATTATAGTCGAGATGACGATCTATGACTTCAACATCCAACGTTATCATTTTTCCACAAACTGTAATGGGAAAGCTAGCAAGGTAGCCTTTTGGGAGGAAAGTGTGGCCATAAAAAGCTTTGAGGGAATTCAACGGTGGAGACAAAGTGGGAGAACCCAAAGCGAGTGAACAAGTAGTTGACATAACGCAGGTCGAAGCACCTTTGTCAATGACAGTACGGTAGATTGGTCTCCCTTTTGACACAACTTGTATTTGGAATGCAAGTTGGTGTGAGAGGCGAGGTTTCGATTGCTCCATGTCAAAACTGGCTAGTGTAGAATCCTAGGGTTCAATCCCACCAATGGCTGAAAGAAAGGATTTCCTTTGTGCTAGACAAGTTTGCAATACTTCGAGAGAAGACATGGCTGATGGTGCCTGCACCAAATATTCTACAATGTTGTAGTTTTGGGTGGTATGTGCAGAGGTGTTATGAGTCATGCATCGAAGTGTCCCTTTGGGGGGACGAATCGCGGGGTTGGAAGTAGGCCGTTCGATATACAAATCGTTGGGTGGCAGTGGATTTGAAGTAGTACCAGGTTCCCTGAGTATCTATGACAGGATCTCCATAAAGTTTGGCTCGTGTCTGGAGTTCAACAATTTCTATGCCATAAATGGCGGATGGTCCTTCACCGGAAGGATGTGAACCACCATTGCCCCTTTGCAGGGGTTGTGGCGGGTTTGCAACCATGTGTTGTTGCTGATGCTGTGGATTAGGGAAGGGATTATGTAGGATGGAAGGTGTCCTCCCAGAGTCCTTGTTTGCGATAAAATTTGTGCACTCTTGCAGCCGAGGGAATTTGTATGTCAAGTGGTCCTCCACACAGATTTTGCAAGGAAATTTCATGGGTTTTTCCTTCCCTTTGTCCTTTTTAGCAGTGTTTTTCTAATTGGGATTATTCTGATGGTCTGGCTGCCCTTCTGAAGAAGATGTATTTTTCTTGTTCTTCTTATTCTTTCCCCTAGGGTTTTGTGATGTTTGCACATAATTTAACTCAGCGGTAGGAAGAGTAGTCGATTGGTTAGGGGCAGTGTCCACCAAAGATGGTGGGAGGTTTGCCCCTAAGAATGTTTTGCGGCTACACCAAAGATTGTGCCGACGAGATCATCGGCGTGGAATCTGGGTTTCTAAGTAGCGGGAGAATTTGGATTACCAAGGGCGTGGGTGAGTAAATCATATAGAGTGCTAGATTGTGAATAGATTAAATGTAAATGTTGGGCATGACGAATGGATTGATATTTTGTGACCGCACCAGATAGGCCAATGTCTTTAGCTAGGGTGCACATTCTGGTCACCAAATTATGCCAGAGGGTAAAATTCTTGGGTTTGTAAGAGAGATTTACAAAACCAATTAGGTAGGAGATGATCCAAGATTGGTGCTTTGACTAGCCTCCTCCTACACCTCCATTCATGAATGTGATCAGAGATGTGGGTGGTGGTGTCTTTGCACAACGAGGTTAAAATTTCCGCACCAGTTTCATAACTGATAGGTAATTGAAATTTTTTTAGAAATTCCATAGCTAAGGCGCAAAAAGTGTTGATGGTGGCACGCGGTAATTCAATATACCACTTGGCAACATTTCCAGTGAGAGTGCAGGGGAAAAGCTGAAGATGGATACTATCATCCACCATGGAATTAGATACAGACCATAGATGAAAGGTGGTGATGTGTGAAGCCAGATCCTCCCCTTGTTTCCCGTCGAATTTCGGGATGTCAGATAGAATCTTGTGCGGAACTGGAGGCCAGAGCGGGTTGTGATTGATGGGATCATTAGACAATTTATAGATGTCGGGGATGTCTAGAGCTGCTAAAAATGGAAATTGTGTGTTTGCCCCCTGATCTAGCCAAGGAATTATTGGCTGACTATTTGGACCATAAGGTTTTCCCATCAACGTGTTACCAGTAGGATAAGTAGGACTTTGTTGATAAAAATTTACTATGGGTGGAGGTGTAGGAATATATGGTTGCTGTCCATAGGGTATATTGTATTGTGGGGCGAACAGTTGGTTGCCCCTAGGATAAAAGTGCCCCCCTTGCCCAGATGGATGTTGCGGTGTGTTAGACTCGGTCCTGTCAGTCCGCTGTCAGAGTCAAATTCACCAAAGTTCATTTCTCATCATTCATAGTCATGGATGGCAAAGAGTCTTTAAGAGTTTTAGGTCTAGGGTTTTTTTGACTTAGCCGCATGAAAGGTTCAGTTTCCATTGCTAAATTTCATAGTCAATAAGGCTTGAGAGTGTTTCTTCTTCAAAACCCTGTTTTGAAGAAGAAATCATCAAATGTGTTTTTGTAATAAATATGTAATTTGTCAAAGTGTTTCAAATTCTACAGCTCTTCAATGGCAGCCTTGTTTCGGTTTCAGCAGCACCACCGCCCCTGCAAAAAGTCAATCAAGAAAACATCATTCAAGCCAAAGAGTCAAGTGTAGAAAATTCAGAGTTTGTGAAAATGTGTAAAAGGTGTCCACGTCCAAAAAATCAAACTCCATAAGTTTAAAAGATCTTTTATATGTTTAAAACATTCATATGCATCCAAAACTTGAATGAAAGTCGATTCAAAGTGGAGAGGGGGCGAAAATTGCGTTTTTGAGAACCAGGACTGTGCCAAAAAACCTGCGCGGCGCATACAAGGAGCGCGCGGTGCATAGAGTGCGCGCGGCACACTGGGCATCATTTGTCAGTGCATTTTTGTGTGTGCGCGGTGCATAGAATGCGCGCGGCGCGTTGGGCATGCGCGCGGCGCATTGAGCCCCCAGGCCTGAAATTCATCACCGCTTTGTGATTTTTTTAAAAATATCTTTCCGCTCCAAGCTGGGGCCATTGCGGGGGTGCGTGTGTTATATACCGGTGATTACTCCCGGGAAGAAGATCGCCACCTTCGTGCTGCTGAAAATCCTCAGTTCTCACCCGATGTTTGTATAATTGAGTCAACGTATGGTGTACAACTTCATCAGCCCAGAGCTATCAGAGAGAAAAGATTTACTGATGTTACACACAATGTTGTCTCTCAGGGTGGAAGGGTCCTTGTTCTTGCATTTGCATTGGGACGTGCTCAGGAAATTCTGTTGATTCATGATGAATATTGGGCAGGACATCCAAAGCTCCATAATGTTCCAATCTACTATGCTTCTCCTTTGGCAAAGAGATTCTTGGATGTTTATCAAACGTACATAAATACAATGAATGACAGGGTTCGCGCACAATTTGAAGGTTCAAATCCATTTTATTTTAAGCACATAATGTCTCTCAAAAGCGTAGAGAACTTTGAAGATGATGGGCCTTCAGTAATAATGGCTAGTCCAGGTGGTTTGCAGAGTGGTTTGTCAAAGCAGCTCTTTGATATTTGGTGTCAGGATAAGAAGAATGCATGTATAATTCCTGGGTATGTAGTTGAGGGCTTGCTGGCAAAAACAATTATGAATGAAACAAAGGACGTGACATTGATGAGTGGATTGCAGGCTCCTCTGAATATGCAGGTTCACTATATTTCATTTTCAGCTCATGCTGGTTTCAGCCAGACAAGTTTTTTTTTTTTTTAAATGAACTTCAGCCACCAAATATTATTCTGGTGCACGGAGAAGCAAATGAAATGGGATGTCTTAAACAAAAGTTAATGAATCAGTTTATCGACCAAAATATCAGGGTCTTATCACCAAAGAATTTTCAGACAGTAGAGATGCATTTCAATGCTGAGAAGACAGCATATGCAATTCTTTCGGACCCTGGCAAGCGGATGCGCTATGATGCTGAAGAAGAAGTGAGGAAACTTCGGACAAGAGGAAGCAGCAGTGGGTCTGAAACTGTGTCAGAGGCATACCATTACCAATATGAGAAAGGCAGCAGGCCAACATCGTGGTTCGTGGTTTCGTTGAACAACTGAAATACAAGAAAACGATATCCATTTGCGATTTCATAAACATATAATGAGTTTTTTGTCAGATTTAAATTTAGTAATTACAGTGCCTTGTTTGGAAGTGTTTGACCTCCAGCTAGGCTTGAAAAATGTCCTATGTGGTGGTCATTGCAAATACTCCGGAATTCGATTCATCTTCAGATTTAAAGAATATTGCGGTGGATTTGATTCATATTTTAGCGTTATAATATCAAGACCTTTTTCTAATTTCGGTAAAGAGGCAAACGCATCTCCAGAAGGTTGAGGGCAGTTGTGTAAGATTGTGCAGAGCGGCATTCAAGAAATAGGATTCAATTACCCATTTTTGGCTTGAGATATGATTCAAAGGAATTTACCTGCAGATTTCACTTCTTCATTGGTCATCAGAATTTTTAGGTGGAGCGTTGTTCCTTTTAGAATAGGTGGTTGATTTTTTTTTAGCTTTTATTAGTTAAATGGTTAAATCATTCCTTATTTGGGTCGATATGTTTTCCCCACCTCTAGAGGTATTTATTGTAGTATCATTTTGTAAAAGGGGAGAGTTCTGGGAGAAATGTGACAAGAATAACAGAGAGCTTCATTGTACAGCTTTGACAGAGGAATAATGAAAGGTTGCAGCTCTGGTTTATAAGATTCTTGTGGTACAAATTTAGCAAATGTGTCTTTCTTTCTATTTCATATGTCTTTTGTAATGTTTCATAGTTCATTCATAATCGTTTCCAGTTGAATGCTTTACAGTAAGGGAGGTAGAACCCAATTTATTTTCTCTGCCTTGAAGGAGCGTTCAGTATTTGTGTAATTTTCTTTTGTTGGAAAGGATTCATTGTTTAATGCCCTTTTCAGCTTTCTTAAACAGTCTTTACATTCCATTTAATTTCAATTTAATTGTTAAACTTCATTCCTATCTCGGATTATGAAATACCCTGTGCCTTTGATTAAATCTCTGCTCATGCTGTTCCTTGGTCCCATACAGCCCAGAAGATTCAGTTATTCATTAAATTTCCTTTTCACATCCATTTACTAGCCTAAAATCAGTTCCTATTTTAAGTCATCTCGCACCTTATTGCTCATTTTATCGAGATAGACCCGGAGAGAGCCCTCTCCTGTCCTCGTAGGGCTAGCTACGAGGCTGAGCGTGGTTTGATGTTGCCTTGAGTTTTACCTTATTTAAGCCTAAGGTAGATTCGAGCGCTAACACGGTGGATTGGCCCATATGGACGCAATAGAGCCGGCTAGAGGCATGCTGCTATGTGCATAATTAAGCAACAATGTGGATCCTACATCGAGATTTAGACCACTTAAGGGAATAGTGTTAACAATAGGTTGCCTAGTTTGTCCTAACGATTGCAGGGGTAGCAAAATGTTCCCTGTTATTTGCATGCTAGTGACACTGCCCCCTGGTATGGAGGCCAAGGGGTTTGAACTCAGCAAAGGATTCCAACTGAAAGGGTTGCTAAAAGGAACCGAAGTAGTCCCACTCGTGGGAGGGGGAATCGTGGGTCCCGTTGTGGTCACCGTAGGAGTAGATCCCGAAGGACTTGAGGATCCACTGACAGTTGTGATGACTAGAGGGTTGGGACCAGGTAGAGGTTTACTACTGGGGTTATCGATTATTGGTATATAACTTACTACCGGTGGGGAGGGTGGTGGCAAACCTGGGTTGGTTGCCATGGGTATCGACCCCATAGGTGCTAGTTGTGAAATGGATGTTGGTGCAGCTAAAGACATTTTTTTGCAGTGTAATATGAACTATCACAGGTGCCAACATATTAGTGAATGGAGGATTGTAAGGAGGTACGATGCCTTCTATAAAAGGGTCCTCTGGAAAATCCATGTGATACGGGGCTATGTGAAAATCAGGGTTTGTTAATGGAGACTGCTCTTTCGTGGAAGGCACGGGTTCACCAAAACTCAGTTCTTCCTTCGGTATCAAAGGAGGGAGACCTTGCTGTCGTCAAGACAGACGACGATGGTCGAAAGACGCCATGGTGACCCATTTATTTTAAGAAAATTTTAATAGTTTGTGATGTATTATAAAGTCTTAGTGACGGTAACCACACACCTAAAAAAGAAAAAAGAAACAAGGACTCTCTAAAGATCAATCAACAAGCAGCCAGAATAGGGTGCCCTGTTTGAGCACTACCATTTTTTAGATATGAAACCCAGCATCACAATAGCATACAAAGAGGGTTGTTGTAAGTACAATTATGGTTACTCTAGAGCTTCACCTGAACCTCAGATGATAGGTGTAAGTACTCTCGTGGAGACAAGTACCCTCCTAAAGACTGAAGACAAAGTAGGTCCATTTGTTTTAGGTACCAGGATAGCCCATCCTAGTCACCTTCTGTAAGTCCCTAAAAATTTTGGCCAATAAGGATACCTCAAATCACAGACATCATCAGGGGGGTCACGATCGTAAACAACACGTTATATGGGCAGAACACCTAGATCCCAGATCTAGTTCAGACATCCCCGAAGGGAAAAAAAATATATAGAATGCCCACTGAATGCACTTGAAGGCGGGCTACCTTTACATGCACCTGAGTGTTGTTTCATTCTTGCTCCAGTAATGGAGTGGTCCTGATAATATGAGTGGAGTAGGATTTCGCTCATTAATGACTCTAGTCTCAAGTTTTGAGATCTTGGGTGATTTTCACACTTTTCCTAACCCAGGATCCTAGCCTAAACTACTGTTGGTGTGAGCTCGGAAAACTTTATATGATTGATTTTATTATCGCTTGATTCTTAGTGTACTTGATTATTAGTCTTGCGGAGGGGGAGTGGACGTATGAAATGTAATGAGACTCTGACTCAGAAAACCATGCAAAAATATGCTCTAAATATTCAATTCGATGAAGAGTATTTCTACCAGGAGAGGTTCTCTTTCAACATCCATGCACCAAGAATTCAAATAACAAAGTTCAACTTTAAAGATTCAGACATCAATTTATCTCTTTTTCACAGTCTTTTAACCAAAATTTTCAGAATTAATCCAACTAGATGCAGAAAAACTTAAAAAAAAAAAAATTCCTTTCTCTAAAAAGCAGATGTATTTGACACTAAATTTTCAAATAAGAAAAAACAAAGAGCAATGCCAGCTGGTAGAAAAGCACAGGGATTCAGCAAAGGAGTGGTTCTGATGGCTAAAAAACTTTGCAACTAAAAAGGGGACACAACAGGGGTGAACAACAAAGTTTGGCTGAGTAGCGCACTGGTTCTAAGCAAAGATCGTATTAATGTAGGGACTAACGCACTATAATAAAGAAGAGACCGCGTTATAATGCTCTGGAACACTAGTAAAGGTAGTGTTAGCCAGGGTTAAATTCTTCAGATGGCCAAACAGGGTCTAAACTGAACTTTGTGAGCTTTTGAAATTTCTACTGGGCATAAAAGTTGGTCAGAAGGATATGTGAATAGAGGAAAGACAGAGGAAGGAAAGAAATAGTCCGGAAACTTAGGTTTGTATCCCCAGCGGAGTCGCCAATTCTACTATAAGGTAAAATTCTTGGGTTGTTGGTTATCGAATATCCCTCTCAGGGCTTTTCGGTTCCCGAGGAAGACAGTAAGATTAGCTATATAGTTCACAAAGAATACACATATATGTTCATGTCAACTTAAAGAACTTGATAAAATGAGATGGAATATTACCTCTTTTTAGATCCTGAAGTCTTTGGAGAGAACTAAGTAGCGAAGCAGGGATCCTCCTTCACTAGCTCCAAATCCTGACCCTGTGATCAATCAAAGCACTCGTGTAATCTCTACCACAATATACTTTCTATCAATTAAGTTAACATATGATAAACATTAAGCAATGCACATCTAAGCCATTCATCTCATGCTATGCAAGTAATTGAGAAACAATAACAATATTGACGCATTGAATGGACAAAATAGATATAGTTCTATTGATTTATAAAAATGAGGATTACAACCATCGGTTGTACTAAGCCCTCCTAAATCTTCCAATCTCTCTCTCTCTCTCTTTCTCTGAATGTGGTGATGTCTTAATCAACAAGTTCTCAATGAACCTCTTTGATCTTTGAACTTCACACTATAACATCTAATGCTCTGCTTCACATGTATTCAAAAAACCTTCGACCTTGGACCAAGAGCCCATAGCTCCATTTTGTAGGAGATGGAGAGGGCAAACCTTTCCTTTCTCCTTCTGCCAGTTCTAAATAGAAAAAACAAACATGTTTCCTCAACTTTCCATGCTTTTTCCTTTCTTGAGAGTCTATTTTTTTTTGGCAGGACCTAATAAGAGGTTAGTGCCTTGCAGTTTCCATTTTGCGTTGACTCTCTATGAGAAAAAGTTGGTGTTTCTAATCATTCTCCGCGGGTTTTTCTTGTTTCAAACTCAAAACACGGGTAACGCTGCCCTCTAGGCTAAACAGAGCATTTCTATAGCCACTAACGTGACCTTTCCATGGATCAGGAGCATTATAATGCACTCTGGCTGTTATAGGAGCGCGTTACCTTGGCAGAAGTAGGTTTAGTTTAGGTCTCTTTCTTCCTTCCATATTTATCTTCTCCTCTGAGCTGATGAGGAGGTCATTTGACCTGTAACAACCACCAGTTTAAAAAAAAAATCCCAGATGATTTTCCTAAATTTTAACGCAAGTCTGGGGAAGACCCCCAAACCCATGTCATGACGTACCACTTGTGGTGCTTTTCTAACTCTTTGGTTGATGATTCAATTCATCTTCATATTTTCCAATGCACTTTGACTAGTACTGCGACCAAGTGGTTTATTGAGCTCCCTCGAGGTATTTTCTTTGATTTCAAATCCTTGGCTTTGGATTTCCTTACTCACTTCTAGTTTCATGTCCTGTCTGAAACCGTCACCCACCTCCTCACCTCATTGAAGCAGTCAATTGCTACTCATATTTCAGATCACATTCACGAATGGTGGCATCATCGTTGCCTCATAAAATTTGAGTTCCCCAATCATTTATTGACTGAATGTTCATGAAATGATTCGTTCCAAGGATTTCTAAATATCTTTCCATGGTTGCATGTATCAAGGAAAGGGGAAGTCATTTCCAAAACTCAATACCTCGATTTGGTTTATTCCCAATCTTGAACTCTATACGAGCTCCTACCGGATGTGCTGCGACCTTCAACTGATTCTACATCATCTTAGTCTCCCACTACGCCTTTGGTTAATGGCATTATCATTGCAGTGGAACATGATGATAGTAGTGTGCCCAAAGCTTCCTTAAACTCTAAGTCTAATACTGTCACTGCACACTCCACTCCTTCCAGTAACCAGAATAATCTTGGTAAAACCTCTAAGGTTAATGATGTCTAATATACCGTAGAAGACAAATCTTCGAAAGGTAAGAAAAAGGTTAAAGGAAAATCCAAATCTGACAACTGTAAACAAGATTTGAAAAATTCATCTGTTGATGAGTCTTCAACGCGCAAGCTCAATTATCCTTATCTAATATGTCATGATGATCATTACACCAAGGACTGTCCTCGACATGCCGAAGTTTCCTATCTTTTGAAGTGCACCCCTGGGACCCCAGCTGTCTTGAAAGATCCTTTCCCTTCTTAGCAAACGTAAATGGTAGCTCAACCCGAATCATTAGTAAAATATCAAGTTTTCATGGCTTGCACATAACCTTTCTCTATTACCAAGAGATTGAAAGACTAGGCCAATCCATCCAAAGCTCCTATGGAACCAGAAGTCGTAGATCACCCTTCCTCTTCCACACCTCCAAGTTATAGTCCTCTCTAGATCAAGAGTCCTAGTTGTGAATCCATCATCTGACCACCCACAAAAGGTGTTCTTCTGAAATCGTCTTATAATCCGAATGCAAGAGCTGCGCAACACTACAATATTTTAGAGGATCTATCTCAAGCACCTTCGACGATGTCAACTTTGGAAGTCCTTTAGTCATGTCCATCACAACGGAAGGCACTATTGTCTGCTATTGGAGGGATTGATCCTATATATTTCAATCTTATTACTTTCTATATACTTGATAACTTCGTTCCTCGCCTCCCATCTCAGGTATATTTTCTTATTCAAGTTATTGTGATGGGGAAAACCATTAATGTGAATGTTTTTGATGAAGTCGCTTTGACCTACATCATGTTTATCGCTTGCTGGAAAGCCATCAAATCTCCTCCATTGAGCCAATCCTTGAATAATTTAGAATATTTCGATGGTAGAGGTGCTCAACCGTATGGTATTATATAATATTCCCAAATGGGAAAAGTAGGAATATAGTGCATAAACATGGAAATAGTAGTGAAGATTAATGCATAAATGTGAGAGACCAATATGGAGCCTTCTTATTCATTATAACAACAGAAAACATGTACAAAAATAATGGGCACAAATCATATAACGTGAATCAACAAGCCTCCAATAGATAAATCCCTCAATATTAAGGTGCTCCTACTATATCAAAATGCCAGAGACACTGCTACAACGCAGTCATAAGAGAACTGCTATAGAAAATGAGTACAAAAAATATAATGGGCTGATATATGCCTCAAAAGATACAACAAATGAAGATCAAGGCTCTATACGACCTCCAACAAAGAACCCAAGAGGGTTTTCAGAAATACACCAATATACAAGATGGGAACCCAAGCTCTAGTGCTGAAGATACACTGCAACAATAAAACTAGAAAGATGTGGCTGATATGATATGGCAAAGAATATAGCCCCATCCAATAGAATCTCTAGATGAAAGGTTGATCCCTTCATTAGAAAACATCCTCCCCATATGGTTTACTGAAACCACCCCTGCAAATCCTCCCTAAAATAATGAAGTCCAAGACAGAAATTGCATTGTAGGGAAAAATGATAGTGTGGACTGATGCCAAATGATACAATAAGGCTCAAGGGCCTTCCTCAATAGCCTCCCAATGGAAGGAAACATTCCTCCACTTAAAAATAGATCATAAATCACCCGAATGTATTCTCCACTATTGCACCCTTCAACTCCAACACATGTCTCAATAGAAACTGAATTGTAGAATAAATATGGAGCTTGGACTAATGCCTAAATGTGGAAGTATGGTGAAAATAATCTTCTTAAGTGGACACTATAAGTTCCCCAAGGATAGAGGTGGGATTCCCACTCGGGAACACCCTGTGCTAAACAACACTGCAATCTTATCTAAACAACTGAAGAGAGCAACAAGTCTAAACAGAGCATAAATCCAAAATATTGTAACTTAACATAATGATATATTGCTTCGATCCTCTTCCTTATATAAGTGGTGAGATTCCTCACCCTTTTCCAGACTCATTAAAGCCACTATCTCCATGCATGAGATCTCCCTCCAAAACTGTATTGTCCCTCAATAAATGTCCACTCCTCCATAACAACATTGTTGATTTGGTCAAAATTGACCCATTCTTCATGCTCAAGAACCTTTTCACACACAAGGGTGCTAAATTAAGCTGCTATGATGTCCTCCTTTCATATTAGGAGTGATTTTATTCCTACTAAGGAGATTTATGGGTCTCCATACCCTCTTATTCTCAAACAGAGAAGAAAAAACAAAAATTATTTTTCCAACTAACTCATGGCTTGTTTGGAGTATTACATATTCTTAAATATTTGCCCATCCTATTGGAGGGAAAGACGATAAATTTAGAATTTGAGGTGGTAGACATCAAGTTGAATTATAAACTCTTTTATGGAAGGAGTTGGAGTCATGTCATGGTTTGCGTGGTCTCCACCCTTTTTCTTGTCCTTTACTTTCCTAATCAAGGAAAAACCGTGACTGTTGATCAGTTACCTTTCTTTTCATATGTTTCTTCAATAGGAAACATTCAGTATGTTGGGAATACCACTACCCCCTATGACAACATCGAGTTGGGTCTATTCAAAGACTTGTCCCTTATGGTAATTTTTCCTCTCCTGCCTCTGAATTTTGCCACTATCAATATGATATCATCTGGTCACAATCCATGGATTGTTCCTAGTTCGAACCAACTTGAAATATTTGGTGACGTTATGCCTTTAAGCCTTTCTAAAAAAATGTATCGGAGTATTCTTATCACTTCTAAGGTTGCATCCGAAACCAACGATCGATTGGTTTCTTCTCTGGACACTTATGCATAGTCTCCCTAGTTTGGTTCTTAGGAATCCGATCATCCCTTGAATTATATTTTCCCCACCAAAGAAAGTATCATGGAGGTAATGTCTCTCGAAGAAACCCCATGGGATGATGGACATCATCATTTCTTGTTTCTCCAAACCCTAGGTGACATTTCTGCCTATCTGGAATTCCATGCTTTATCTATATCGACTGACCCATTTCAGAATCCCATATTTATTCATGAAGTGTTGTTTGAAGGGAACATGGGAAATATTACTCCAACCATTCCGATCGACATCTCTACAAAACCAGGGATCATTGAGAATGTCCACATTGGTGAATCTTGTTCTCTTGACAAGATCAAGATCTACACTAAACTTTTCCAGGAATTGTGCAATGTCTTCACGTGGTCATACGAAGAGATTCTTGCCATTGATCCAAGTATTGTTGTGCAAAAAATACCTATCTATCTAGACTCGAAGCCCATTTGCCAACGGCTTCATCTTCTGCACCCAAGAAATGTTGCTGCCATAAAGGGTGAAGTTGAAAAACTTCTCAAAACTGGTTTTATTTATCCCATAATTGGGTCTCCAATATTGTTCCTGCTACTAAGAAAAAAGGGACCATCTAGGTTTTCATTGACTACCATGATATCAATCGAGAATTTCCTAAGGATAATTACCCCACTCCCTTTATTGACCAAATCATTGATGAGTGCATCGTGAGTGATATTTTTTCCTTTATGGACGGTTTTTATGGCTATAACCAAATCAACATTGCTCGAATTGATCATCACAAAACCACGTTTATCTATCCATGGGGAACCTTTGCCAACAATAATCTCCCTTTTGGCTTAAATAATGTCGGGGCCACCTTCCAGTGAGCTATGTCATATGATTTTCATGACATCAAGCACATAGTTCAACCCCATGACTTACATTCTCATGTGTCAGTTGCATGGGGGAAAGTACTCAAAATGGATTGTCATCCTTCAAGAGTTTGACTCAGTATTCACTGTTGCCGAGCTAAGAAATCCCTTGTCTTTGCTGAGTTGATTTGTGATATTACTACCATGGTTGATCCCACTCCTCTTGAAGAGATGATTCCAGATGAATCATTATTTCTCTTCACTACTCTTGATCCATTGTATGGATACATCATCATTTATCTCCAGACCCAAAATTTTTAGCTAGATCTAGCGCACTCTGAGCAACGACAGATTCGTTACCAGTCCCAACTTTACCATATTGTTGGAGACACTTTATATCGTACTGGTGTTGACTCCATCCTCCATCAATGTTTGACTCTCGAGGAAGCTGAGAATGTTATCACTGACTGCCACTCTGGGGCCTGTGATGGTCAGATGTCTGGTTATGCTAACACCCAAAAAATCCTTCCCGTGGGGTATTTTTGGTCATCCATATTTAAAGATTGCATTGTTTCAGTAAAAAAATTCCATGACTGCCAAATCAACTCTTATAAAGAGTGCACCCCACCCTCACCCTTGCACCCAATTGTGATCGTCAAACCATTTGCAAAATGGGGTATAGATTTTATGACCTGTAACCCTCGCTCAGTCAGGGGGCATGGTTATATTATCGTTGTCGTCGATTATTTCACTAAATGGGCTGAAGATATGCCTACATACGATAATGAAGGTTTAACTGCGGTGCAATTCCTGTTTAATCATGTCATAGCTCAATTCAGTGTCCCGAAAGAGATTGTCACTGATCATGGCTCTCATTTTCTGTAATATTCCTACTTAGCTTCAGCTAAGAGGAATATGCATTTTTGTTCTATTTCATGTTTCATGAATAAATGAATAAAGGAGGACATGTAAAACTCCTGAAACAATGAATAAATCAATGGCTATGTAAACAGAAACATATCTAGGCTATGTAAATAAACTCTTGCAGGTGTGAATGGGTTTGAATCATGAGATTGGGTCAACCTTGATCAAATCAATAACACAGTCTAGGTGCAATGAGCCTCATGGATACACAGCACAATTTTAGATGGAGGATCCACATGTGAAAGAAGCTAACTCATTGAGATGGTTTAGGGTTTGACAAGGCTTTCATCTTATAAAATAAGGAGGAGGAAAACAGGAAAATGTTGTTGATGATATTATTTTCTGACAGTATTGTCTGTTTCGACACTCCTCTTTGGGTTTTCCTACTTAGGAATCCCACCTCCTTCCTTGAGCAGCTCTTGGATGAGCCTTGTTTGCCTAGTCCACTATCTGGAATTTGGCCAAGCCACATCTTGCATCTACAGCACAGTCCTGTTTAGGATTGGGTTGTCCATGTGAGCTGCAACAAGTGGAGAGTAGATCTTTTTAGATCTATGCAGTTCTAGAACTTCGTTTCACTGGGAAAGTCATCTATCCCTTTGATAAGTCAGTATTAGACCTTTTGAGCTTCAAATCCACACATTGGAAGTAGGCCAAAGCACTCTCAGAGCCTACACCACAGTCCCTCTTCAATGAATACGTTATTTGCAAGAGCAAAGTTACAAGAAGACTTGGCATCATTTTAGAGGAGAGATCTCTAGTGATTGGATTCTCCCTTTCACTGTGGTGATTTGTGGATTGGCCAAACAATCCATGTTAGTTTATATATGATATGATGCATGTATCATGATTCAGAATTTTCTGAATACTTCTGCAGATCTGTGACTTAGATCTCAGATCTACTCACTATTGTTCATGTTTTCCTGAGATACCCAAGGGGAGTGTATAAAGGAGCCTATCTTGTATACATATATGAAAGAGATCTATCATTTTGTGTACATATCTGCTCTAGATCTGAGTTGTAATCTACTGCATGCTTCAGCAATGAAAATAACGTTGTCAAGCTTATTCTGCCATTTCATGTTGTTGTAACAGCTCATTTTGAGGCTTTTGTCTTGTATATTCTTTCTATTTCTGTTATACACTGTATAAGTTGCATTATAGATCTAATTTGATGATGTATAGTAGAAATATGAACCTCCATGTTGGTATCATGCTTGTAAATTGATAAACTACGTTATTCCTAAAGCAGTCTTTGCATATAGTTGCAGCCCCTCTCTTTGGGTTTTTTTCAGCTAGACTAGGTTGTGGGAGATCTATTTAACCCACCTAGTTTGATTTGTTTTTTCTCTCCTTTTGGATTTATATCTTAGAGAAGCTAATCTAAGGGATCCAGGAGCTAAAAACACATTTCATTACACTGAATTCTTAGGAGTGCATTATTTCAGCAGGCTTGCTGTGCAATCCCTATTTTGGGATATTATAGTGGTATCAAAGCATATTTCCTGGCACAGACTCTGAATTCCTTGAGCCAATATGTCTTCAGAAGAAGGAGATCCTCACACTGAGAGATAGTATAGGTATCATAGAAGAAGACAGAGGAAAAATTATTACACCAAAGACAAAGAAAGCAAGGTTGAAACCCCTTTATATGGAAGAATAAAAGGAGTAGAGTTCTCTAACATTCTTTCTCAATATTTGCATGAGCTGAAGGTAGAAATTAGGGAATTGAGGAATGAAATACCAATAGATCTCTTGAAGAGGTTTGCACAGGAAGGAAGCCCCACTACTTCATTTGATGTGTGTGAGAATTTAGCCACACAATATGATCTATAACGTTGTAGCATGCCTGCATTCCTTGCAAGAGGAGAAGAATATGGAAAGACACGAGAGGAGGAGACTCTTGGTGAATACCTCCAAGAATATGAATCTCAGTCTAATAGATTCAAAGAGCATCTAGGCTTCCCAGAGTTTTTTCAACTCAAAGAAGAAACAAGATCCATGAGAATAGCTCCATTTCAGAACATTGCTGGAAGGGTTAAAGATCTACTACATGATTTGCCAAGGGAAAAGGCCTTACTTCAGCAAGATAATTCTTCTCATAAATAATACATAAGTGTCCTTACCTCAAGGAGAGATCAAGAAAAAGGATCTCTTGTTGATGGGGCATAATCCATTGATGAGGAGAAGAAAGAAGTAGAACTAGAAGGTTCCTCCAGCACTGTGACAACAGGAAGAAAATCTATTTTTATTGAGATATGGATTTTAAGCTATTGCTTCCACTAAGAGGGCCCTTGTACCTCTGTAAGTAGGCCCCAAGGATCCTATACATGGAGAGGATGAGCAACATGTGTCTATGATGATAGACAAAGAGATAAAACAATGGAGTAAATGCGTTCCAACACTGCATCCAAGGAGATGATGGGTGTTCATGAGCTAATTGCATCTAGAAGGAGCACCTTAGACTGTGAGATCTTGCAAAAAGTGGGTGATGAAGAAGAAGATGGGCGAGTTACTCCAACTTCTCCCTACCATGATACTTCCACACAGCAATTAGAGATGGATTTATGTAGTGGAAGCAGTCATATTATGTTCCCATCTATTTTTCACATGGGAATGAGCCATGATACATATTTATCTTATGGTATACCCCCTGGGAGACCACCTGATTCAGATTTGATGGAAGATGTTTCATGCATTGATTCTCCTTCCATAGATCCAAGAAGGAAGGGAGCATTGGGAGACCATGCTTCAGTGCTGAGAGTATGGGAAAGGTACAAAGAGAGGGAAAATTTTTTCCCCTTGACATCGCTATCCATTCTCTCATCTCATACTGCACTGAGGAAAGATGCTGCAAGAATGGAGGTTGACACTACAAAGAAGAAAGAGAGGAATAAAAACCTTCCATCTCATACCTTTGGCATGGGAGATGTCAAAGAGGAGAAAAATGGGAGGCATGTCCTTCCAAAATACACCTTGGACATGGAGGATGTCAAGGAGAAGAGCAACAACATGGCAGCCACTTCAGTTTTCACATTATTAGTGTTGTTATTGTTAGGTAAACTAGATCCATATTGGAAATCCCAACTGTTGGTGGAATATTTCAAGGATCTTCATACATGCATGATTCTTGATGACTTGCTACATGAGGAGGATTATTCAATCCGATATGGGGTCATCTATGATCATGGTTGGATCTTCTTATCTAGAGCCTCCAATCTCAAGGAGAAGTTACTACAATGGGCCTATGAGGAGTTTTATTTCAGCCATGAATATTCTATGAAGCTCAACAACATCATCTTGAGGAGCTACTATTGGGAGGGCTTTGAAGGAGAAATATATCAGCATTGTCAGAAATGCATGTATTTTGTGGAGATGGGGCAGCAACATAGCTCTATTGGAGGGTTAATTCAGCCTTCTCTTTCCCCTCTTGAGGGAGAAGATAGATCTATGCACCACTCCAATTTTATGAGGAGGACTATTGGTGTGGAATATACTCATGTAAAACAAGTTTATTTTTCTGATTGTATGCATTCTTTCACCATGTTTATGCAGGCCATGAATCCAAGGAGGAGTGCTATATATTTTCAATCTCATGGTAAATATGGGGTAATAACAATTGTTGCACCTGGCCACTCCCTTGGTGGACAAAGGGAGGTCTTGTTTCATGATGGGTGCTTTCCTAAGGCACCAAACATATCTCACACATTCATCTACAGTGAGATGGAATGGGCTGCAAGTAAGTGGTGGGAAAACCACTTACCCCATCTTGGTATGATGTAGGCAGGAGATGCATTGCACTAGTTCCACATGTGGGACTATGACCCACCCCCATATGTGCACATTTCTGTTTGTTTGCATATTATTTTGCTCCCGTACATTGATGACATGCTTGTAATTTTTATGGGGATCTATGGAGGGAGGATGGGAGGTATGCATGGGCCTAATGGGCTGAAAATTCTCCATGTGTTTTATGTCATATATTTTAGAGGGAGAATTAGGCAAACCATTGTTGTTTCACATGAGATATTGTTTCCTTGTGGGATGGATTTTGCACATCTCATATTGGCTTTGGAGGGACAATTCATGGAGGTTTGGATTGGTGAGCATATAGCTTATGATGAGAGCTTGATCTTTGATGATGTCACCAATGGAGGAGAAGCATTGCAGCACTCACCCTATCAGTTTCTTGAGGACAAGAAAATTTTTGGAGGGGAGGACTATAATATTCCTACTTAGCTTTAGCTAAGAAGAATATGCATTTTTGTTCTATTTCGTGTTTCATGAATAAATGAATAAAGGATGACATGTAAAACTCCTAAAACAATGAATAAATCAATGGCTATCTAAACAGAGACATATTTGGGCTATGTAAATAAATTCTTCTAGGTGTGAATGGGTTTGAATCATGAGATTGGGTCAACCTTGACCAAATCAACAGTGCAGTCTAGGTGTAATGAACCTCATGGATACACAACAAAATTTTTGATGGAGGCTCCACATGTGAAAGGAGCGAACTCATTGAGGTGGTTTAGGGTTTGACAAGGCTTTCATCTTATAAAAGAAGGAGGAGGACAACAAGAAAAGGTTATTGATGATATTATTTTCTGAAGGTATTGTCTGTTTAGACACTCCTCTTTGGGTTTTCCTGTTTAGGAATCCCACATCCTTCCTTGAGAAGCTCTTAGAGGAGCCTTGTTTGTGTAGTCCACTATCTAGCATTTGGCCAAGCCACATATTGCATCTACAATGCAGTCATGTTTAGGATTGGGTTGTCCATGTGAGTTGTAGCAAGTGGAGAATAGATATTTTCAGATATATACAGTTCTATCACTTTGTTTCACTAGGAAAGTCATCTATCCCTTTGATAAGTCAGTACTAGACCTTTTGAGCTTTAGATCCACACATTGGCAGTAGGCCAAAGCATTCCCAGAGCCTACAGTGCAGTCCCTCTTCCATGACTGCATTATTTGCAAGAGAAAAGTTGCAGGAAGACTTGTCATCATTTTAGAGGAGAGATCTCTAGTGATTGGATTCTCCCTTTCACTGTGGTGATCCGTGGATTGGCCAAACAATACATGTTATTTCAGATCTGATCTACTACATGTATTATGATTCAGAATTTTCTGAGAAATTCTATAGATTTGTGACTTAGATCTCAGATCTACTCACTGTTGTTAATGTTTTGCTGAGATACCCAAGGGGAGTGTATAAAGGAGCCTATCTTTTATACAGATCTGAAAGAGATCTATCATTTTGTGTATAGATCTACTCTAGATCTAATTTGTAATCTACTACATGCTTCAGCAATGAAAATAATGCTGTCAATCTTATTCTGCCATTTCATGTTGTTGTAGCAACTCATTTTGAGGCTTTTGTCTTGTATATTCTTTCTATTTCTGTTATACACTATATAAGCTACATTATAGATCTAATTTGCTAATGTATAACAGAAATATGAACCTCCATGTTGGTCTCATGCTTGTAAATTTATAAACTACGTTATTCCTGAAGCAATCTTTGCATATAACTGCAACCCCTCTCTTTGGGTGTTTTTCAGCTAGACTAGGTTATGGGAGATCTGTTTAACCCACCTAGCTCGATTTTTTTTTTCTCTCTTTTTGGATTTATATATTAGATGATCTGATCTAAGGGATCCAGGAGCTGAAAACACATTTTAGTGCACTGAATTCTCAGGAGTGTGTTATTTTAGTAGGCTTGTTGTGCAATCCCTATTTGGGGATATTACATTTTCAAAATGATATGATGACATATCTCACTGCTTAGTTGGGGTTACGTTACAATAGCTCCACTCATTATCCATAGGAAAATGGCTAGGTTGAAGTTGTTAACAAAGTTTTGGCAACCATGCTTCAGCGAACCATTGGGAAACACAAACGAGATTGGCATCTCATTCTCTTCTCAGCTCTCTGGGCTTACCAAAATTCTGCTAAGATTGCCAAAGGATTTACACCATTCCAATTGGTGTATGGTCTAGAGGCCACACTCACAATTGAGTGTGAAATTCCTTCTCTAAAGCTATCCTTCGAGTTACTTCTTGGTACATTGCCAGAAGATGAGTGTTTGCTTTACCTTGAGCATCTCGATGAGAACCGAAGATTTGATGCTTTAGGAATTGAAGAACAAAAAAGACGAGTTAAATATCAATTTTAAAAATCCATCAACCCACGTATTTTCTATGAAGGTGACTTGGTCCTGCTTTACAACCAAGACCACGATAAATTGGGAGTCGGGAAACTCGATCCAATGTGGCACAAGACCTATATGATTCAACGAGTATTGGAAAGAGGCGCCTATGAGATGGCATATTATGAAGGAAAAAAATTGGTTGAGCCCAAAAATGGACTCTATCTGAAGACGTATTACGCTTGATCATGAGTTTGATGCTTTGCACATTAGTGTTATATTCATTAGTATGCTTTGATTGGATTTATGGTGTGATTGTTTGCTTTGCAGAAATGTTTCCTCTACTCACCTTGTGTTTCACTTGGTTTGCAAATGTCATCGAATCATTACGTTAGTTTTTACGATGGCGCATACCATGTCACACAAAACCTTTCATCTGCATCTTGGGCACTCTTTGCCCCTGATGGCGAGTTGATTAATTTACAAGGTATTTGTTTGGGTCGAACAACTAACAATATCTCCAAATATAGTGCAATTATCGAGCTATTATCAGATGAAATTGATCTTTGGATTAGAGATTTGGTTTTTAAATTAGACTCACAACTCATTCTGTTACAATTAAATGGCCATTATTCTAGGCGAAATCATAAAATTTTGCGTATGTGTTTGTGTGTTCGATTATTGGAAAGACATTTTGATTCTATTACATATCAACATATTCTAAGACATGTAAACACATTAAGAGATACATTAGAAAATCATGTATTAGATAGACATCTACGCAACATATAAAAACCAATAGATCATTATGATACACAAGTAGACGTATAAACATGCATATGTATATGTATATGTATATGTATATGTATATATATGTATGTATGTGTATATATATATATATATATATATATATATATATATATATATATATATATATATATATATATATATATATATATATATATATATATATATTGTGTTTGTGAAGTGTTTTACATCAAAATCTCAAAAAATATGTGTTATGTGACAAAAATGGATCTCTGAGCCTACATGAGTACACAAATGTAAACAAAGGGCTATTATCCACCCACATGGTGCTCGCAATAGCATGTGATAGCTCGGATCACTCACCAGAGTAAAAGACGTAGTCTACCTGGAACCCAAACCATATGCCTATGGAAGAGAAGAGGAATATCATCAAAGGTAGCATACTATGCGATGCCTCTCGTGAGGCCTTCCAAGTCTCGCTCTAACTTGGCTAATGAGTCTTCTCCCTCCTCATAGGGAACATCCTCCACCGGGAAAGCACCCCTCCTCGTGATCAGTGACATGCCTGGTGGTATTTGAGGACTCATATCTATAAAAAAATCATAAGTTTAGATCTTGGAATACATGACCAAAACATTCAAAAAGTAAAAAATGTTAAAAACAATTTTTACTTGCATCAATCCATTGTGTTCTTGGTGGAATGGGAAAATCTAGATCTCCCCTAAATTTAATACCTGCATACGCATAGTCCTCAACCACAATGATTTGATGACGCGACAAGATGAAAAACACTGTAGGGAAATGCATTTGTTGCCCCTCACCCTAACGGGGCATGATCTCACACCACCTCATCAGCCTCAGGTCTCTCGAGGCTGGATCATGGATCTCCAATTTTTGGTACTGAAACAAAGGTACTCTATCCAATAAAAAGGTGACCAAGATGGACCCGTACCCAAACTATTTCATTCGACCTATTTTTCACTTAGTCAATTGGCTCTTCATGTTAGCCAATAACCCCTCACACCAGTTGAACATAGTAGGGGCCAAACAGTCCACCACGTACTGGAAATGGGATTTCATTGCCTCATGTAGTGCCTGGGCTCCAGCCACTCGAGTCATGCAGTGTCAGATTGTGTGAAAGGGAAGAACTCTAATACATGATATCTCTATGTTCCCACTCTCAGTCTTCCTAGCCCCAAGACAATGTCTCTAAATAAGAATATTGGTACTCTCACCTCCTGCGCGAGCTCTGGAGAGTTGGATTATCTCCCCTCTCCTGGATAAACCTATGATGAAATATATTTCCATGACATATAATTCCAATTCCTTCTCTCTAATTATGAATATCTGGCGATCTATGTCCCATAATCTAATCAATAACTAAAGTAGCTCCAGTTGAGCTCTCAGCCCTGATGTTTGAAAGAACTTAAAAAATTCGCAATTGCATAATGAATTTACGCAATTATGGTTTTGGAGTGCTTGGTGATCTTCCACCTCGTGGCCTTGTTCTTTCCATTTGATGACCATTTCTGCTAAAATCATCTAAAAAACATGTTCAAATGACATTTTAGGAGCTTTCATCATAGTAGTTTTTGAATTCATCCATTAGAAATGGGTGGATTTCTCAATTCAAAATATTCCTCACAGCCAGTGTGACTGTTTGAATTAATTCAGCATCGGCAACATGTTGCCTTAACGGGCTAAGTGCAACTAGAACGGGTCCGATAGCTCAAACATGCACTAGGCGCGGGTGATTTTGAGGTTTGAAATCATCCCCCCATCTCTAAATTTATAAAGCTAAACACTTAAGGAATGGAATTAAAATGAAGAGGATAGTTTGAGCCCTTACATGGTGCTGACGGATTGCTGGATGGTGTGCTGGATCAGATGCACCACTAATATGAAGTTCGAAGGGAAAGTGGGTAGAATGCACTTCTCCAATTTACTCAAAATAGAAAGGGGAAAATGAATTTACCTTTTGTCTATTTATAGATTTTTGAAAATATTTTCACCATTATTTTATTATTTTTCCTCGATATCAGTGATGTTTTCCATTTTTTTTGCAGTAACAGGACCTTTACATTGTTGGTGATTATTCTGATGCAAAAGAGTTTTATTTTATCTCTTTTCAGAATCTGTACAAATAAACGAAAAAGGAGCCCACTTGGAGTCATGTTTCATCTCTTTTCTGACTCTTGAAAAATGAAAATTTTTCTAAGTACTTGTCATTTCTAACTTGTTAAAGTAAATTAATTGATGTAGTCTCAATATACGTTTACCCCTTTTTCGAGCTAAGAGTCACTATTTAAGATAAAGGAATACCTTGATTGAACATGGTAAAGAGGCTCTCTTGGGAATTGTTTTCTACCTTTTCGGATTCAAGAGATGATTTACGAAAAGGGACATGATGGATTTTTCTTTTTGTTTCTTTTCAAACTTCTTAAACATGAAAAGTTACGAGTTAACCATTCATTGGACTCGTTAAATATTAAACGACAAAAAACTTGTCACCATGACGAGGCCAAGTTCCTCCTTCTTAGGGCTCTTTAAAATTACTAGGATGGATTCATTTGAAGAATGAGCTTTTATGCTCAACATATGGTATCCTCTTCACATTGGCTATCAAAAATAAAGAGGTACTTGATAGCAATAACAAGGGAAAATTGAAAGTGAACATCCTATGTGTATTTTTGGCAGCTTGTCGCTCTTGAACATGGCACTCATTTGAATTTCATGTCAGGTTGAGGATATACTTCATTCTTCATTTTTCCTTCACGATTTTTGGAAATCCATTTGCCTCCTATTCGATCACCATTTTTTTCATCATGACCTCTGATCCCATTTGAGTCAAATGCTACCACACTCTAGAGTCATGTCGCCAGTATGTTCAAGAGAATGCCTTCTTGTCAAACATCCTTGCTTATCTGACCTCCTCTGTTACAATCCCGAATCACTCCTATCATCTTGAGATATATGTTTTTTCGTGTCAATGATGTGGGACTCAATATGGCCCTGATTTGACGAAACACTTCCTTACGACTTCAGCTCATTATCCAGGAAGGTGATTTAGAAATTTCTTTTCAATACCTTGGACATTACATGCATAAATGGCAAGTTCTTCGTGTTCGACGACACGTTCACGTCATTTTCCTTCAATCGAATGATTTTGCAAGTGTTCGAATTCAACACATTTATTCACACTTGTAGATTGTGATGTTGTACCTTGAGGGCCATCGTCATTATTGGTGGTTTCTCTCATACATGTTAAAGATTTTCATCATTGACTGATAATCAGGTGGTTTCTACCATTTTTGACATCAACACATCTATTCGCATGGTTAGATTCATGTTGAAAATATTGTCATTGATGGCAAAGGAGCAGATTAGGATTAGCAAAGAATAAAAGGAGCAGCATCAACATTATCATTTATGGAAAAGGAGCAGCATCACCATTATCATTGGCTTTGGAGCAGCGGTAGTGGTCGCATGGGAGCAATGGAAGATTTCCAGTGAATACATGATGAATTCCCATTCAATTTTTGAATACTTGTGATAAAATTGCAAATAAAAAATCGCTGCAAGAAAGAAAATTGTAAAAACACAGAATCACAGAATCACAAAATCACAAATCGTAGAATGGTAGAATCACAGAATCGCAAAATGAAAAATCGGTAACAAATTTGTGATATGAGCATGTGCTATGGGAAAATACGATAGAGAAATGGGAGGTATGACATGGCACAGATGACATGGTGATAGATGAATTGGTGCATATGACGTGGTGATAGATGATGTGATGATAGATGACATGGCAAAGATGACGTGGCAATAGATGACATGGTGATAGATGACATGGCGTAGATGATGTGTGAATAGATGATGTGGCATGTTCGGTGGGACCTGAACTCACAAATCGAAAAATCGTAAGTCACAAGATCGCAAGTGGTGATAATGTTATGATATGAGCAAGTACGATGGAGAAATTGTGATGGCGTAGCAGAAGCTAGTGGGACCCGAACTCACAATCGCAAATTGCTTGTTTAGAAGTCGAAAGCCTTGGGCCAATGTGTGATTCATGAAATTACATGGTATATTCTAGAACTAAATTCAAATGCCATAATGGGTTCGAGGTTATGCAGATATTCATGTTATCGGAGAATGGAAAAGAAGGTACTCATTACCTGTGGTAAAGTTGATTTAAATTTAATGGCAAAATTCCTTTAGAAAATATAACACTTGGTGCAGATTGTAGTAACCATACATATATTTGACATACTCAGTCAAACCAGGGACTAAAGCTACTGTCTAAAGGCGTGATATTGTATTTATGAAGCAGCGTTTATGTTACACATTTTTGAACGGAACATTGGAAACACAGTTAGAAGAGGTGCTAACAAAACATAGGGATCAACGAAGGTATACACATACAGCAAGGCAAACAATACAAAAGAGATACATTGAAGAAATTGTAATAATGTGAAATTTTTGATTGAGCTAAATTGTTGTTATGAAAAGACAAGTCTCTAAGGCAAAGGCAAGACTCCAGGAAAAAGGGAAATATGTATTAAGCTGAATTTTTGTGATATGTTACATATGGCTGAAATTGATATTGGATAAATTATCTATTTATTATTCTAATTTTCATGATATGAAGAGATTGGAAACAAATGTGTGGAAGGCAAAGAGTCAAGTCTGTTCACTTCATATTCCAATATAGAATACAAACAACCATCGAATTATCTCCAAAAAAAATAATTTCATTTTGGTGTGCATTCGAGAGGTTAGAGAGTTGGAGAATGTGAGAGAGTTGATTGATATAGTATGCATATATGGAGCTAATGAAAAGCATATTTGAAGGGAGAATAGGTAGAAGTAAAGATGGAGGAATATAGAATTGATAACCAGGTAAATCAGCATATTGTTTTCATGTTGTGTGAGGGGATTGTGGTCTCCTTTCAAGTTGTAGCTTGATAAATGTTAAGTTGGAACTGATTGAGGTAGGAGCCTCCTGTGGGTTTTAGCATACATAAAACATATGGGAGTTGGAGCTTCCTTGCAAGTTGTAGATTGCAGAAATTTAAGGTAGAAACGTCCTGTAGGTTGGAGCCTATATAAAATTACATGTAATATGGAGTAGGAGCTTGCCTTTGCAACACAACAATAATAATCGTGGTTTTCTCCCTTATGGATTTCCACTTTTATCCGGTGTCCATGTGCATTATTATTATGTGTTGATGCGATGATTTAGCTTGTTTATTACTTGACGTTCACATATTAAGTTTGCTCATTGTTATTTATTAAGATGCCCATGTAATGGTTCTGTTAATGAGTAATGAAAATAATTTTAATGTAGATGAATGGAATAAACTGATCCCCCCCCCCCTCTTAGTTTAGTCAAGGGTTCATTAATTGGTATCAGAGAAGGTTCCTTTGGTGTAAGCCTAATAGCTTGAAGGAGATCTGGTTGAGTCATGGACTATCAAAATGTACCTATGTTGAGTACAACAAGCTTTCCTGAATGGAGAGATAAGGTTAAAACATATTTAATGGCTTATGGACCTAAGGTATGGAAACTTGTGTGTGATGGTTACTACAAACACTCTCCCTCTTTGCAAGAACAATCGTGGAATGCCAGGGAAAAATGCATAATGTATAACAGTATTCATAACAAGGATCTTGATACAATAATGGATTTAGCTTCTTCAAAATAAAGCTGGAATATATTGCATCTCATGCATAAAGGAGACACTAGTGGCTACATTGTTTAGAAGAAGATAAAAAAGAAGAAGAAAAACCTCTTTCAAAAGGAAAAGTTTCAATCAAATGAGGTTTTTGTTAGTGTGAATGGAAATCATTTCCATGAAGAAAATACAGTTGAATAACAAGCCAAACTTAACAGTGTATTTACTGAAATAGGAAGATTGAATAATGAAAACAAAGATCTGAAGAAACTGGTGCAAATATGTGATGAGAGAGAATATGAGCATAAGGATGAAATTTTTGGCCTGAAGGTACAACTTGAAGAAGCAAGGAAATTAGGAGGGATGATTAATAACCAGTTAAAAGAGAAATATACACAATATGAAAGACTAGAGTCTAAGATTTTTTCATCTAGAAGACAACTAGATGAAAAGAGAAGGTTGTGTAAGCAGCTAGAAGAGGAGGTTGCCTCCATGAAGAACTCAAAAAAAGGTAGACATTAAAGAAGATAATGAAGAAGATCAAAAGGGATCTACAGAAGTAGAAGCCAACAAGAACATGATTTGCAAAGAAATAAACAAAAAAAAAACAACAACATTAAGAGACAAAGAATGAGAGGAAGAAACGGTTATTTGCAAAAAGATCATTTATTCCCGGAGATAAGTTGAACAAATTTGGAAGATCTCAAAGGAGGTTCCTTGCTCCTATGAAAAATATCACATGTTTTTCTTACCATAAACCTGGACATGTCGCAGCACAATTTAAGATAAATAAAATCAATTTTAACCAGAAAATGAGAAGACTCCCTCAAGCAAGAAAACGGAAAGGACAATCTTTTACCAACTACAAAAATCATTTCCATGGCTACTGTTATTTATGCAATGAATTTGGACATAAACTTGTTGAATGTAAATGATATTAAAAAATGGGCACAAAATGCCACACATCACCTCAACCGTACTGAGGTAAAACAATATTTTATGAGTATAATAACTTTGGCCACAATGCCAAATACTACAAAATTCCATATGCACTAAAGAACTCTAGACAGACGATGGAGAAAAATAAAATCTAACCAAACTGTGAATATAAAATAAATGCAGACATTATGAAGAATCCAAATAAGTATGGAAGAAGAAGAAAAATAAGGAGCCTGTTACTTCAGTGACATAATGAATCCTTCATTGTTTCAGGGGGAGCTTCCCTAGGAAGCAACACAGTCATCCAGCCAATGCTAGACAAGAAGCAACATCCCAGGGGGAGAGAAGCCCATAAAATGTATGCATAAAAGTTGTCAAAGAAGAGCTCCTTGGAATATGAACAACCAAAATTTCATGATGGGAAAGAAAAATTCCTTTGGAAAAGAACTATAGAGGAACAAAGGAACCTTAAGCAAACAATAGCTAATAGGTTGATGGAATAAGAGAAGCCAACAAGCAGTCGTGGTGGTAGAGGGAACATCAGCCATGAATGTGGAAGATAAGAGGACAACAACACACTAACCGATGAATGGTTAAAATAAAAAAAAATGTGTTTCGAGCCATGGAACTGGAAAGATCCATAGAGGATGATCACACTGTGTGTCTCACTACAAGTGTTAATAATGAAACAAACAAAATAAGAAGGATGAATAAGAAAAATGTTCATTATCATTATATCATTACAAATATTCATTAGTTGGTATTTTTAGGAGTCTTCCTATCAGTATAATTCTAAGCATTATTATTGGAGCATCGTTATTGGCATCAGAGTGTTATGGTATCAATGACTAAAAGTGCAGCGATATATAATGGTGCAATGGTTGGAGGTTCCCCTGAGATAACGTATGAAGGAATAGCACAATGGTTGTGGTAGTGATATTATTATGCATCAGGAAGTATACTGGTTATGTAGGAATACATGGATATAATTATCGAAAAAATTATTATGGACCATTATCTTATATTTTTTGATGTATTATATTGAGTGTTGAAGCATCAGTGGTGTTTTGTGAACACGAATATTTTTCTTATACATGATGGGCATTATCACTCCTATTATTTTAAGTATGAATAACCTTTGAGCTTATTGTGATGATGAATCTTTTCTCTTCTACCTACAAGAATAATTGGGAGGCGCTATGGCATAGATTTATATGGACGCTGATAGCACAGAGATAAACGGTTTCACATAACAAGATTTCAATTATTTTTTCATACCATTAACTGATAGATTTGTCATAGAATTCCACATTATCTATATCCTTATGTAACCTCCAGGGTTCATATGTCGCAGAAACAATGCTGCCTCGTTCTAGGGAAAGTGGCTTTTGGTCTAATGGTGGTTCCTAGCTAAACATGGTGAACACTATAAGTCAAGATGGATGCTTGATTGGATATGTGCATAGGATGATGAGCACAAAGAGCACACAAGAAGAATTGAAAATGTGGGATTGCGGAAAAATGTACAACGTATTTTTGCAGAGAAATGGTTGGCTTAGAGAAGCACACAAATACGAAGATAGCGTGAGATATATGTGGAACAAGTTGAAAGGTCACCCGTTTGGAAGCATTGGAAGTTGAATAAACATGCATGTGGCAAGGAAGTCAAACCAAGAAATAATGGATATGGATTGTTGCAGAAGGATGGTGGAGTTTGTTGGAATCCCAAGAGATGAATGTGAGTAATAAATATATTTATGGAGGAATATGGAGATCAGGTTGGCCCCGAAGATGAGATACATTGCGCAAAACCGAAGACGAGATACATTGCACAAAATTGAAGAAGTGTATTTCTTGTTGAAGCAACATTTATTCTATGATATAATTGCACTCCTCTTCAAGTCAACGTTGATATATCTTCAAGGCCTATTTCTAAAAGTCATCCATAAAGATTTTTTGAGGTCCGTATTTTGAGATTTCAATTAAACAAATTGAATATTTCTTCCTAAAGCTCATTGTAATAAAATAGTTGAAGTGTCTAAGGTATGTTTGAATGGCTGGATCAGCGTCTGAACTAAGAGCTATTGTCTAGATCTCACCCTGAGTGCCACAGTTCTAATGTCAAATATCACCTTCATAGTGTAGATCAAATTTGAGCAGTGAAAAGTATGTGTGTTAGAGTCTAAGGTGCATTATTAACAAAATAAAAGGGAAGAGTATTTTAGTGACAGTCATTATGAAGTATGATACGTACACTTCAAATTAGAAAACTAGAGAGAGTTTGATCATTGACTTGCATACCTCCTACTGTCATAAGTGAAATTGTATAGTTGGCTGAGTTTCCATGATGACATTTGATTGAGAAATAATTCATTCATCTTGTCTGTGGTATGGCAAATTGACATAATATAACACATTAGGTTCTGAGAATTAAAAAATAGAAATTTCTCATTGGAGTAGAGCTAAAATTTTCATGAGATTTTCATCAATGAAGAACTACATCGAATGCTAGGAAAATGAAAGAATTTTCTCATCAAGTATAACATTTGGATCCTTGAATTTAATTCTTGAAGAACTTATACAGATTTTAGTCAAAGATTTTGTATTGCGGGTTAATGATGCCAGAGTCAGATTTTGTATGTTGTTGGTTATTGTTGAGAACAGTGGAGAGAACAATGAAAATAATAGAGACTATGAATGTTGTCTTAACTATGGCGGTATGTGCAAGCCGGAGTGAAATACTGAATGGTTCATATTATCTCATGGTCCACAATTTGTTGTTATCCAACCACTCATAGTGAAATATTTCTTGTAATCACATGTAGTAGTTGGTTTTAATGGTTTTTTTTGCGGCAGTGGCTGAGATCATCTGCATCTAAGTCCATATTTGCATACCTCAGATATTAGATATTTCAATCTCTAACCATTATTCTTCCTTAAGCATCTGTTACGCCTAAAGGTTATGCAACAGTGGTATGTGGTTGAATTTGAGAAGTTTTTGTAATGAAATTATGAGCAACTGGCCTATGAAGCAAGTTCTGTGCAAGGAAATCCTTGAATATGTAATGGAATCATAGCATAGTCTACAGTGACACACTTACTCTTCAGCATAGTTACCAACATTGGATTTTCTTGGTTGTACTTAGAGCTTCGACTCTCTCTCTTAGCTTGGAAATTACACCATTATCACTTACAACAATCTGCATAAGGAGTAAACATTTCATCACTCGATCTTCTTGCAATAGTGAGATTGCACAATACAATGCATTGAATGTATCTAGCATTAAGGGTTTGTCATGAATATGTCACTATTAAATATTAAAGTCATTGGTCCTCATAGATTGAAAGATTGTCTAATATTACAACAAGCTGTATGGATTTTTGAGACTTATTGTTCACATCAACATTAGGTGAACTTTTGTTGCAAAAGACATATTGGCATCATCAGATTCAAGACCAAAATCATGGATATTTTTACTCATAGTTTTCACATGATCTTGTCCTTTCTTAAGCACCCTTGCAATGTTAACAGAGTCTGAATTATATTTGGAGCAGAGTTTATATATCATGATTCACATGGAGCATCTTCATTATTATTATATTATTTCGATTGTGCATGTTTTTTTATATATATTTTTGTAAATTTTTGTCTATGGAGGGTCTTTATTATCATATTCAACATTATGCAAGTGCGAGGAATTTTTTTTGGATGGTATCAGTTTGTTGTATATATGCATGCAATTTCAATGATTTCCAAAGTGTACTCCCAACAATACTTATATACCATATGGAGCAGTAGTCATTCTGGAGCAGCCCTAGTAAGGCGTATGCAGTGGCATTCATTCAATAATAGAAGGATAGAATGAACAATGTTTATACAGAACTCAGAGAGTAGTAGTGCAATGATGGAAAATACACTAAAAAATTTGTAGCCCCTTTCCATTGATGTCAAGGGGAAGGTAATGTAATCAGAGGAAGGAATACATTTCTCAGAATGAAAGGGGGAGGATGTGTTGCCATCAATGCCAAAGGGGGAGACTGTTGGAAATATTGTCATTGATGGAAAAGGAGCATATTAGGATTAGAAAAGAAGCAAAGGAGCAACATCTACATTATCATTTATGGCAAAGGAGCAACATCAACATTATCATTGGCTTTGGAGCACTGTTAGTGGTCGCATGGGATCGGTGGCATATTTCCAGTGAATATATGATGAATTCCCCTTCACTTTGTCCAGACTTGTGAGAAAATCGCAAATCGCATATGGATGCAAGAAATAAAATCATAAAATCACAGAATCTCATAATCGCAAATTGCAGAATTGCAAAATCACAAAATCAAAAATCGTGGAATTGCAGAATCACATAGTCGAAAATACATAGAATCGCAGAATCGCAAATCACAGAATTGCAAAATCAAAAATCGGTAACAAAGTTGTGATATGAGCATGTTCTATGGGAAAATGCGATAGCAAAATGCGAGAGATGACGTGGCACAGGTGACATGGTGATAGATGACGTGGTGTACATTACATGGTGATAGATGACACGGTGATAGATGATGTGGAAATAGATGACATGGCAACATATGACGTGGCAATAGATGACATGGTGCAGATGATGTGGCATGCCTGGTGGGACCCGAACCCACAAATTGAAAAATCGTAAGTCGTAAGATCACAAGCAGTGACAACGTTATGATATGGGCAAGTGCGATGGGAAAATTCGATGGCACAACGAAAGCTGGTGGGACCTGAACACACTATCTGAAATTTCCTGATTAGAAGTCAGAAACCTTGGGTCGATGTGCGATTCGTGAACACACGATGTATATTCCAGAAATAAATTCAAATGCCATAACAATTCTGGGGTTATGCGCATATTCATGTTATTGGAGAATGGAAAAGAAGGTACTCAGTACCTGTGGTAAAGTTTGTTTAAATTTACTGGCAGAATTCCTTTAGAAAATCTAACACTTGGTGGAGACTGTGGTAACCATACATCTCTATGACATAGTCAGCAGAACTAGGCACTGATGTTGTTGTCTAAAGGCGTGATATTGTATTTCTGAAGCGGAATTTATGCTAGAAAATTTTGAAACAGAACATTAGAAACATAGTTAGAAGAAGTTCTAACAAAATACAAGGATCATCAAAGGTATAAAATGTACACCAATGAAAAGAAGACAAAAGGGCTACATGGAAGAAATTGTAATAATGTGAAATTATTGATTGAGATAAATTGTTGTGATGCAAACGCAAGTCTCTAAGGCAAAGGCAAGACTCTAAGGAAAAGATAAAGATGTATTAACCTGAATTATTGTGATACATTACATATTGCTGAAATTGATATTGGATAAATTATCTATTTCTTATTCTAATATTCATGATATGAAGAGAATGGAAACGAATGTGTGGAAGGAAAAGAGTCAAGTCTGTTCACTTAATATTCCTATATAGAAAACAAACATCCATCAAATTATCTCCAAAAAAAAATATGTCATTTTGGTGCGCATTCGAGAGGTTAGAGAGTTGGTGAATGTGAGAGAGCTGATTGATATACTATGCACATATGGAGCTGATGAGAAGTAGATTTGAAGGGAGAAGAGGTAGAAGTAAAGATGGAGGAATATAGAGATGATAACCAGGTAAATCAACATATTATTTTCATGTTGTGTGAGGTTATTGTGGTATCCTTTCAAGTTGTAGCTTGATATATGTTCAATTCGAATTGGTTGAGGTAGGAGCCTCCTGTGGATTGTAGCCTGTAGAAAAAATATTGGAGTTGGAGCTTCCTTGTAAGTTGAAGATTGCAGAAATTTAAGGTAGCAGGCTCCTATAGGTTGGAGCCTACAGAAAATCAGATGTAATAGGGAGTAGGAGCTTTCCTTTGCATCACAACAACAATAATCATGGTTTTCTCCCTTATGGGTGTCTAGTTCTATCTGATGTCCATGTGCATTATTAATATGTGTTGATGTGATGAGTGATCATGTTTATTACTTACCGTTCACATATTCAGTTTGTTGATTACTATTTATTAAGCTTCCCATGTAATGGTTCTATTAATGACTTTAATGAAAATAGCTTTAATGTCCATGAATTGACTAAATTAATTCACTCCCCCTTTTAGTTTAGTCAAGGGTTCATCAATTTGTACATTGGGTTGATTGAGATCATGGTGAAGACCCTGGATTGCATTTGATTTTGATCTGGGCTACAGGGAGTTATTGAGTATTCATGATTGTATACATGATCCTATCTATACAGATGGTTGTGTCCATACCGCAGATCCATTTCTATGATATAGTTAGATGGATGGTTGCGACCATGCCATGGGTTCATGTATTATTTGATCCATAGTGCAGAGTTATGTGGTTAGGCATATTCCTACCATAGATTTCATATATTGTAATATGTTTTATTTGGCAGGTTTCCTAGCGTCAATCTGAGTTCTTTTCCTTGGTTCATAAAGCATTTCAGCCATCACTCCCCATTCTAGCTTCATGCTTTAGGGGGCATATGTTACACAGTAATTTGTCACCATGCTCAATTCCCATCCCTGATCCTGAAGTGCCCCATGAAAGACCCTATGCAATTTTTTCACCATGGAAAAAATATGTAAAAAAATCCCCTAAACACTCAAAGAAAATTTCCTTTGAATATTAATGAAGGAACTTGGTCAAAACCCTAATTTTCTGGGTCAGTTCATTTCCTAGTTTCATGCTCGCGCTGATGTCAGATTGATGTTTTGGCTTAGCACTTGCAACACCCTTATTTATTGGAAAAATGAGCTAATCCATTTCTGGTAGTGTTTCCTCAAATGGAGGAGAAGCTTCAACCTCTAAAATTTCTTGGGAGGTGAGTTGGTTGTTAAACGGTGATGATAGAGTCAAGCTCTCTGATTTTAGAGCTTTGATCTCATCCATGGGGGTTTATCCCTTAGAAACTAGACCTTCCTCCTCCTTTCATGGGCTCCCAACCTCTTCTCCCTTCCTATAAATTGGTCCCCATACTTCCACTACTGCTTGGTTATTTTTGGGTTGGTATGAACTCTCGTTCCCTTTACATTATTGCACTGTGATAACACTTAAGTTGTTTGGGAGAAGGAATGCTTTAGAGCTTTGGTGAAGGACTAGTATTTTCACCAAATGGAGGCCTCCAACATCAAGGCCTAGGTTGTAAGATCTTCCTTTTATATTTATCAATAAAACATCTGATGTTTTCTTTCTATATTTGTCTAATATTTTATGCAAATATTATGGTACCCCTTGATCTGCTATATAGCTAATGTTTAATGATTATTATGTATTGGATTACATTTTTTGTTGCCTCCTAATCATCCGTGGGTATTTGTGTGCCTCTAGTAGCAAGGTACAAGCCTAAAAGGATCATGAATCAAGGTCATCGTCAATGGGTTTGAACATAACATCAGGGAAAGGTACCTCTATCTCTTTCCTTGCCGCATTTTGAATATTAGCTAAGAAATATTTGCATTAGAAAGTATCTCAAGGTGTTAGGGCTAGAGAGACACCTCTGTCAACAAAGGGTATTTATCTTGAAAACAACAAGGAATTCCTTCTATAAATGCAGTCAAACCTTGTCGCCCACTTGAAGCTTATGTGGCAGCTGATGTTGATCATGATGTTGTTTATACTCAATACTAACTTTATCTACGATATCATGAACTTGTTACTGGATGTGTTGAATGTGTTCAATAAACTTGATGGTCTTATCAAATTTATATTGCACTTGTGTATATTATGTATGTGTACTTGCAAGAGGAAATGCAACATAATTGAGACACAATGGTTTAAATACAAGTCCCACTTGAAATGGGTTGTGGGTAGTTGACCCACAAAAATATTTTTTATAATTGTGTTGCACATAGGGGAGATTATCATCCCATGTTCAGGGATTATTAGAGTTGTACATGCATAATATGTGCACTATCATCCTATTTAGTACCTTTATCTGGCCATCATTCTGGGCGAGGAATAAAGACGAATCTATGAGCTTGGTGTCTAAAAATGAATAAAGGCTCAATGAAAATGTGCCTAGGAACTTATTATTCCACTATGATATAATGGTATAAAAAATCCAAATATGTATGCATATTGGTTCGAAGAATACCTTGGCAGTGGATTCTACTATGATACACTTTTTGCAGGCAACTAATATGTCCATCTGATAAATTCTATCAATGACCAAAAACACACAACCAATACCATGCTTGATGGAAGGAATCATAGACATATAGTCCATGGAGATGGATTCCAAAGTCTGGTTAGGAGTAGGAAGGGGCATGTATAGTCCCTTCTTCTTAATGGTTGGCTTAGAGATGGCACAAGAAGTGCAAGATATGATATATATGTCAACACATTGTCATAGTGTTGGCTCACAAAATTATTTATGTAGTATTGCCACTATCTTCTCCACACCAAAGTGTCGTGTGACTCAACTATAATGCGCCTCCCAAATTAGATTGGCACATTGGCTTGAAGGAACACAAAAATGACCCAAATATCACAATAATATACCTAAAGGTGGAAGTTTTCAACTGGATTTCTCACCATCAACATCTTGTAGGTGGTAGAAAATTTTGAGTAATTTTCATATAGTTGTGGCCATTAAGAGGTATTGTGGCCACAATAGATGAGAATTGTACCGAATGCCACAATCCAGGGCCAACTAAGGTCGTATGTGACATGATTGGTGCCACCTTTCTTGTATTTAATGTTCAACGGAATTTTCACAGGTGTGTGGACCATTTCTAATGGAAATAATTATGTAACTTCCCTTATATTTTCATAAACTGAATATGGTGGTGATCTATTTGGATGATCATCTCTTTCCCTAGAATATGATTTTTCCATTATCGATAGACTTACATGATAGAGTACATTTCATTATCATATGCAAGGTTTATTTGAACAACATTAGAGAGTGTCTCATTGTGATAGGCCATTGGATGCCCTTACTGAGTGAGGATTGCACCAATAGAAAACTCGAACGCATCTGTCTCAATATCAGATGGCTATTGCAGTTTTGGAAAAGTGAGGGCTGGTGTAGAGCAAAGGCAACATTTTAGTTCAATGAATTCATTCTATTGTGACTCAGACCAAAAAAATATTATTTTTCTCCACCCTTGGTAGCTTGTAATATACCTACAACCCTTAGCATGGGTAAAAAGTAATAAAATTTATTTTAATTATCTCAATCAATTATAAATCAATAATTAGTTGAAAAATTAATTGTAATTTACTTCAACCAATTATGAACTAGGAAATTAGTTCCAAAAATAACTTTAAAACATTTGTGCAATTAAAAAAAAAAAAAAAAGTTAGGGAATGGGGAAGAGGAAATTATTGGTGCGATTATCATAAATTGAGAAGAGAAGCTTCATTGGAAGGCAGGGAAAACCATATATCATAGGTTTCACAACATTTTGGATAGAGCTACCCATCAAGTTTTTGGAGAAGTCACTACCATTTTAAGAAGATTCATGGACATCTCTTTGTGTGTATCAATGTTTCTTAAGCTACCACTAGGTCGTAGCCTGTAAGCCACCATTAAGTGACTACCATTCCAAAAATTTACACTCCACGTCTATTTTTGTTAGCAATTTCTATTTAGAAACATGAGGCCATTAGTCTTGGAATGATTAACATGTAAATCGAACAGTGGAGGTCATGTCTTCCAAATTTGTAGAAATGAACAATCGAAGTGTTGCAATTTGAAGAGATATAAGTTAACTTCTTAGAAATTTTATTTATTCCTATGCATAGAAAGGTATGACTAATCATACTTATGCTCTCTTAATGAATTATTTATTTTTGTGCATAAAGGTATAGTGACTTTTTTTAATCTCCTTGTAAAGCCTTGCAAAGTTCCTTTGCATTAAAATATTGCAGGGATATATGGGTTTATCTTGTTATTTCTTGAAAAAAAAAATATTAGATATGGATGTGAAATTTGCGTATGAAAATAAAAATAAAATAAATTCTTTTATTAAAAAAAATTGCAGAGGAATTCTATATGGAAAGTCAGATTATTAAATTTCCTTAGAGATATTGGCATGTAGATAAAAAAAAAAATTGTTTCAGAATTTTTGAAAATGAAAATAGTCTAGGTTTGCATGCAAGAAAAATATATATTATGCATCATATTTCTTAAGAGGTTTTTATGGGTTGCTATGTAAAATATTAAGGAACCATGTCATTTTATTAAAATATTACACATGAATATGGTTTGTAAAAGATAAATAACCCTGCCATTTTCTTAAAAGGATTACTCATATTTTAAAGCTAAGTAGCCATGATGTTTTCTTATGCATGAGAACCTTGCATATATATAAAATATAGAGAAACCATGTAAAGTTCTTGAAAAAAAAAGGTATGAGAAGCAGCCATGTTTTCTTTGAAAGGAATATGTGACTATTCTAATAGTTTCATGGAAAGAATGACTATTAAGTTAAGGGTAATATGTATTTATATGTACAAAAGTAATACATTGATTGTAATAATTTCTTGAAAATAAAAATATGTTTTTGCGTGTATGGAAAATAAAATAGTCATTGGGTTAGATTTCTTGAAAAGGAAAATATATTTTTGCATTCAAATAAAAACTAGCTACTATGCACATGAATTCTTGGAAAAGAAGTATAAGTTTTCATGCAAAGAAAACTAGATACTATGAATTATATTTCTTAAAAGAAAATAAATATGCACTTTCATGCATGGAAAGCACAACCTTGTTATTAGATTTCTTGGGAAGGAAAAGTGCATTTGAATGCACAAAACAATAACCATCATATTAATTTTCTCTTAGAAGAATATGTGTTTATTTACCACCACTGTGAAAAGATAACAATGTATTTTCATGAATGAAATAGTGGTTTCTTTGCACCTGGTCCCTTGGAAAAAGAAATGTGTTTTTTCATGTAAGATTTAGTTAGCTTCCTTTGGAAAGAAACCTCTATGCAAGATGAATAGATATCATAACTATTATGTTATTTTGGAATGAGATCATGTATTTGTATACAAGATCTGTCTTAGATTTACTTTGGAAGAATATACATTTTCTTGCAAGAAATGATAACATTTTGTGTTAGCCTTTGTTGGAAAATATTCTTTTGGGAAAGAAGATGAACTCAGATGCACAAAAAACATAGTCGTGTGTTCTTATATATATATATATATATATATATATATATATATAGTGGTGGTTTAATCTTTTGGAAAATAAGACATATATTTGTATGCTTTATTATATTAGTTTTATGGAAAAGAAAACATGCTTTTGCATGCCCTATTCTGTTAGATTTCCTCCAAAATGCAACATGTATTCAAATGATCTATTGTGTTAAGTATTATTTTTGGAAGATTATTTTTGAAAACATATGTATTTGCATGCATAGAAACAACTTCCAAAGTAATAACTTAAGGGATAGTTTATTTTGATAAAGTTTATGTAATCACATCCATGAAGATTGTAACGGATGTGTTAGTTTCCTTTAAAACAATATGAATAGTTGTAGTGATTTTCCTCGGAAAGAATGTGTGCTTTTGTGAGAGGAATAATAGTTAATTTGTTATTTATTTATAGACATGTTTTGATAGTTACATGCTTATAATTAATGCATGTGCAATGTTGTTAAAGGAAACATGCCACAGTATTTTTCTTACATTTATTGAATGCACATGAATAGATGATGAAGCATCACAAGTATAGTATTATTATTGGTTTGATTAATAATTTATCTAATTATTATTTCTAACACTAGCAGTTGTAGGAAAAGATTGAGACATATGAAAATATGGATTATGTTTACCAATATGGAAGGAAATAATTGAGTGTTCTAAGTAGATTGAAGGAATGTGAGCCATACGATAATCCATTGATGAGAAGAACTAGGCCCTAAAGACGCAATGCCAGGATTTATGGGTAAATAATGTCATGATAATTGTAATAGATTCTAGCTAGACATGTTGTTTTTAAGACAATATTTTATGAAAATGGTCAAGGGATGTACTCCCTCATAACCATTGAGTGAGGGGTGAACACCCTCACAAGCATTTAATAATAAAGTTAAAAATTTGTTGGTTTTCACCATATGGGGTTTCCAAGGTATATCAATGTCTAGTGATGTGGTTTCTTGTTGTGCCTTTTTTATAATGTTAATTCCTTGCATGACATGATATTTACATTATCAAGTATGTGATTAACTAACCTAGTTAAAAGAATCATGGAAATGATGAAGGTTACATCAAGAAGTTTATGATAATATGCTACAACAATGGTATTTAATGGTTGTGTAACTTACTATTCATTTACTAAAGTTACTCTATGTAAATATTATGGTTTATCTAATGGTTAATGAAGAATATGGAAAGTAACCCAGAAAGTTGCACATTGGAAAATGTTGTAAAATTTTTTAACCCCGTAAATTTTCATGTGAGGTTACTAGGGGATGTTACATAACTTGACTTAAGGGCCATACGAGAACCCCAACATAAATCTCTTATAGAAATTATTAAGGCCCAAGAATATGGAAAGCTATGTTAGAGTCACGGGGGTTGGCCAATATTGAATGACTTGGATCTTAGCTAGATCCACATACACACATTGCTCATCAATTATGTAGTCTAGATATTAGACTTGGTCCATTCCAAAGAAGCATTTCTCCAAGTTGGCACATAGCTTGAGTTGTTACGGGGTTTGAAGCACAGGTAGACTATGTTGCAAGTACTCTACCCAACTTTTTTTGAAGATGAGGATATCATCTAGATATTAAACCACGAATGAGTTAGTAAAAGGTTGCAAAAAATCATCCATCAACCTCAGAAAAGTTGCAGGGGAATTTTTCAACTTGAAGGGAATTAGCTGCCACTCAAAGAGACCCTACTTGAACCTGAAGATAGTCTTCCATACATCTGTGGGTTCTATTGGAACTTTGCGATAACTCGACTTCAATTCAATCTTGTCGAAGTACTTATCCCCTTGAGCTAGTTTATAATTTCATCAATCCATTGAATTGAGTATCAGTTCCTGGCTCTAATTTTTTTTCAGTGCCCAATAATAAATGCAGAGTTCTAGGTCCCATATTTCTTCTGCAAAAGTAAAATTGGGCTCCCACAATATGATTAAATTGGTTGAATGTTCCCTTTTTGTAGAAAATCCTAAATTTTTTGCTTTATTTCTATATTTTCTAGAAGAGAGTGGAAGTAGATCATCCCATTAGGTAGAGGTGCACTCGGGGTCATATCCATCAAATTCTTATTTGAAAGTGCAAAGGTACCCCTATGGGTGAGGAGAAGATGTCCCTATACTTTTCCACATCCATGTCCAGTTGCTTCTACTACACGATGAAGCCCTTTATGGAAGCCATGGACATGGCCAAAATATTCCCCTTACTTTGAAAGTGAATAAGAAATAAAGAATTTCCCAATATGGTATATTATCTTATTCCATTGCTTAGTAGATATCAAATAAATGGAGGGAGATGGGGCTACCTCCATTATCCTATATAGTTTTATACCCAAATTAATAATAACAACAAGGTGCGAAATCATACAAAAAATGAATATTCCATGAGTATGATTTTCCTAATAAAAAATCACAAACTTTAAGGGGAAAAACATCACAAAATACTTCTTCCATAAAAGACTTGATGTTGTAGGGCAGGAAAAACTTGAGCTGGACATGGAGATCTTACCGTTGGTAGAGCCATAGATGGTGTATTGTTGCAGGTGTGGTGTTGTCGACAAGCCCAAAATCTTAATGACCTTTGTTGAGATGACTTTATTTTAACTACCACTATTTAAATTGAACTATATCAAAGCACCCTTCACCCACATCTATGATTGGATGAGATTATCACCCTCCTCTAGTTGTTCAGGCTCACTTTTATTAACCTTGGTGGTGGTAATAGTGTCGTTGGGTTCTACATCAATGATTTGTTTTCGCTTGTTGGGCTATGGCTTAGAGTCAGAACATGTATGTGATTTTGAAGCCTTCACCTCAACCACCAACGGAACTTTGTGTAAAATTCACTTGTGTTGTAAGTGGGGATCTTTTGGAACCCACACCACTTTCCTATGTCTTTCTTCATATTCCCATTGCTACTCTTTGACTATGGCTTCGATGAGTTTCCAGATTCATTCCGCCTTGGCTCTATATTTTATTCTATTGTTTGGGGGTGACTTTTCCCTGCTTTTGGTTCATATATCACTTCTTCTATTTAAATTTATGCTCGATCTTCACATCATATCGGTATAGTGCACGAAGTGAGATATTTCCAGGAACTCCATTTATGCTTGGATGTATTTCTGTAGAAAACCATAGTACTTGAGCACCAAACATTAGTTAGAGTCCTTGATACTCAACTTCGCGTGTAGTGTATGAAAGATATTCATTAAATTTGGCACTTCTTGTTCCCTTTCATGATGTAGTTTGTTCTAGTTTATGTACTTGTCTTCATAGCTCCCAACATGGTAATATTGTTCCTTAATAACATCTCATAATAAGTCCCAAGAGGTTTCGGCTAAAAATAGTCAAGATTCCTCCTTTTCCCTTTTCTCACATTAAGTTTCCCACCATTCCTTGACATGGGGGAAGTCATAAGGAGTGAAAAAGTAATTTTTTCTCTATCAGAAAAAGAATGAATCGAAAAGTATCCTTCTAGAAAATTTAACCATTTATCTAGAGCATCTATGTCTATTGACCTTAAAAAATGAGAATGCCAACATTACTTGTACCTTAAATGGGGTGGCACCTCCAAAGTGACTGCTAGATGAATATGATTTTCCCATTGGTATTTGGAAAAGGACATGGGAAAAATTATCCATCATCTCATTCCTCTACCGCTTGAGGGATTATTCGGGCAATAATTTTGAAGGATATCATAATCCCTCGTCTTTATTTTCTTCCACCATCTAATGTCATCGAGGTGAGTGACGAAAACCTTGCAAGGGTTCAAGTAGTTCAAGTTTGAACTCCTTATACCTCAACCGCATTGGGGACATGCATAGAAAAATAGAGAAATAATAGAATACTTCGATACCATTGATCCAAAATTATGAAGGAATTAACTGAAATAAAAATTGAAAAAAAAAACACAGAGATACAGTGAAATTGAACTTCAATTAATAAATAGAAAATGTTGAAACTTATGTACATGTATAATGAAAGAAAACAGGATTGGGTGATGGCAAATCATCTCTAGGAAGAGATGTGATGACTACATGCCTTCTAAAATATGTTACAAAGATGCTCAGAGGAATTTTTATCATGAAGAAACAATGAAAAAACCTAAATATACAAAATCCTAACCCTAGGATATGAACCACCAAAAGGTATGGGCCCAATGGGGTTAGTTGGAATTCTAACTTCTTGATATCATAAATTTTCATACAATCTTAGTTTGGCATGCATGATATATCATTAGAAAGGTCCATCTGAGGAAAAAAAATTTCTAATACAAACATGTGTATTTCCCATTTCCCAAAAAAGAGTTGTTTAAGGCCTCAAAACAACTGTGAAAGTTTAGGACCCAAAAACTACTAAAAATAAATAATTGTTGAAATAGGAAATTGTGCTGAAAAATACGAAGTGATAGAAAACAATGTTGGGGGTCCAAATGGAATAGGTGGGTGGTCTCCAATATCCAACTGGATCAATTTTTTTATCCATTGTATTCTAAGATTATTTTATTCATTTTGAAGATTTAGTAACATGAAAAGGGAAAATATTAAAATATGATAAAAATGAGAGAGGGAAGAAAGAGTAAATGTCTTTGTTTAGTCAACAATTGTTTTAATTTATCTCACCCTTAAAAAAAGAATCAAATTTTGAGTAGTCTACTCAACATTTTAGGTTATAGTGTAACCTTATAAATATGAACCATACTTTTTGAGTTGATTACTCCTTTAACTAGTTAGTCTTCTAGTCACAATGGAGAGCTTTTTAGTGCCTTATGTGTCACAAACTTATACTGTTGTTCCACTTTGCACCAAATTTCACACAAGTCACAATTTTCTAGTGCTTATGATCAATGGAAGTTTTATAATGTGTCATCCATTCCTCATATTTTATTGATTATCCATGCCACTTCCTAGTTTTGAAGTACCATCATTATCTAAGTTATTTACTCATGCAAGTATGGAAAGTATCCAGTGACTTCTTGTTAGTGGGTAATATCTCGTTGAATGACACATTAATCTAATAGTTTAACCTAGATTCAATGGAACCCTAGGCCTATTTTCAACATTCATAGTTACAATTTGTGCATAGATGATAATGCATCAATGGTTAATAATTGAGTGGTTTCCCATGTGTTTAACAAAACCCATTTCAAACACTCAGATTCATGTTATACCTCGGATTCCATATTCATCATTGGTGGAAGTCCTCACCTATATTAGTGTTTTTCACTAGTGGTTGTTACTTGTAGGGTCTCAACTCTCTTTCATTTGTTATTCCATTTGATGCATGTCAGAGGAATACTTGTTGATATATTATTCTATCATTTTTCCAAGACATTCAAAACCATCTCCTTATGTTATTTCATGTTATATGAAGAAAGATGCATTAGTACAATGCTTCAAATGGATATCTTTCCATCGAAATTGGCATATTTTCTCCATGAATAAGATTTAGAGATTTTATAGTACCTCGAGGGCTTGTATTCATCAGTGGTAAGATCCCTCACTATCAACCATGGCAATACATCAATGTCCCTCATAGAGGGATTCTACAAGTGTTTGGTGATAACTCATTTATTCATGATTTATTGAATTTAGTTACTACCTTGACACCCATTACCATTATTAATGGGTTCATGCATATGTTGATGGTATACATTAATGAATAATAACAAAATAATATCTCTCATGTTCAAATAGCTTATCTATTCAAATGGAATATATTTTTTTCCTTAGTGGGTTTGGATTTAACACCTTATGCCAATAGTAGCATCTCCTCTTTATGCTACGATCTCAATAACAAAAAACAAATACCAATCACCCTTATGACATTGGTACTTTTTTAGGATGAATTTTTCCACTTCATTGTTCTAGTTATCATTCTAATCCATATTGATACATACATCCATTGTGTATATGTTTGTGCTTATGATCTATTTTGACATAGATCCATTATATTTTTTTTCCTAGACATTATCAAATATCTCTCTCTCTCTCTCTCTCTCTCTCTCTCTCTCTATATATATATATATATATATATATATATATATATATATATGTATGTATGTATGTATATGTATATTTTTTTTCCTAGACATTATCAAATATATATCTATCTATCTCTCTCTCTCTCTCTACATATACATATACATATACATATACATATACATATATATATACATACATAAATATATACATATACATATACATATACATATACATATACATATACATATACATATACATATACATATACATATACATATACATATACATATACATATACATATACATATACATATACATATACATATACATATACATATACATATACATATACATATACATATACATATACATATACATATACATATACATATACATATATACATATACATATACATATACATATATACATATACATATACATATACATATACATATACATATACATATACATATACATATACATATACATATACATATACATATACATATACATATACATATACATATACATATACATATATATATATATATATATATATATATATATATATATATATTTATTTATTTATTTATTAGACATGCAATGTACTTGATATGGTGGCCATGCTTATCCAGACTTAGGCACGGGTATACTTTCCTCAAGAAGAGATTCATCTAATACCTTGTTTTTTGTTGCAGGTGCTTTTGTAATCCAAAATTGAGTCAACTCCATATATTCCCACTAAGTAAATTCTTCCATCGTATAGTAATGAATTTCAACCATCAGCTCCCATTTCAACCTCACACATGAAGGGAAACATATAGTAACACTTTTTACGGTGGATATGCCTTTTTTTGGCCTTCATCCCTTTCATATCTATATTTGTTGGCATTGATACACTCAAAAATCTATTGGAAAATAATTCTTAGGAATTTACTAACACTTTATTCTCATTCTATGAGCAAGTACTCCCCTTTGCATTCATCAAAGGTGTGAGTACACTAAAGTATGACTAAAAATATATATAAAAAAAAAAGTGTGAAAACCATGTGCTTTTGAGATAGCCTCATAGGGAAACCACTTTTGTAACTCACAGAATTCCATGGAAAACAATATTAACCATATTGAAATGGTATAAAAGGGACCTACTTGCAGAATAATGTTACAAGTTGTATTCTTACATCCAAGTTATCTTCTGGCTAAAAGTAATCATAACCATTATATCCTATGGATTTTAATCCTAATCTCCCTAGAAATCCTTGTTTTTAGCAATTTTTGATCTACCTTTTATTTTGATTGAGGTCTAAAACATCTTGGTATTCCTCTTCCTTGCATGGACAATAATACATGAGATGCATTAGTCCTAAGTGTCACGAGGATGGAGGAATTTAGACAATGGTCATAGATAGTGTGGAAAGTAATTTGGTGTATACTTTTTTAATTCGTTATTGATTTTCATAAAAATGGAGATATATCTTCTTTTCCTCCCCTAAATTTGGAGTTATTTATATTTATCTAATATATATTTTATGAAGTAGTATTAGTACTAACTATCCTAATATAGATTATTTAGAGTATTTATTTTATTGTTTCTTATTATTTGAGGAAGGTTGTTTCATTCATTATGTTGAAGTCTACACATTTGAGTAGGAATAAATGTAATTTGTGAATCATGTATCCAACCTACTGTCCATATAGGTGAGTGCCTCATAACCAACAAGTAGTTATTTTGACGTTCTCTAGGGACATATCAAAATTGTATGGTCGATATTAACCATAGGATACATAATATTTATTTAAATACTCTTTTTACTTTTAAAATGTTTATGATATTTATTTTATTCTTCAAAATTATATATATATATATATATATATATATATATATATATATATATATATATATATATATATATATATATATATATATATATATATCTAATTTGAGACTACCTTCAATTTTTTTTCCAATTCCAATAATAAAAGAAACAAATTTTTAAATAAAATAAAATATAATTTAAAATTCTTAAAATTAGTAATAAATTAAAGTGTTCATAGCATATAAGAACACTTACCATGGGAAGCCAATTATCAATGATTAGTCCTTTACTATGGGAAGCCGAATATCTGCATGGGAAGACCGAAAGACTTGAAAGAGCATGACATTTCTCAAAAACTTTTGCAATCATATATATATATATATATATATATAGAAAAGTTATTGAAAACAATAATAAATTGTAGTTTCAAAATATTAATTTGCATATTTTTCACCATAATTTATAGATAATAATTGTATAACAGAGTACAACTTTAATTCCAATAGTGATTAAATAATTGTATATATGTAAAAACATAAAATTATATTTAAAATGAGAGTTTTATGTTTAATTTTTTTATTGATTACTGTTAAATATTTTAAATCAACTTAATTATATATTTTAAAAGTAATATTCTCATTTATGATTCATTAATTTCAATTATATAGATAAAAAAAAATATTTAAACGAGATTTCCACATTTAGGTTACTTTTTGCACATATGATAATGTATCAATGGCATATAATTTAGTGGTTTCCTATGTGTTTAACAACAAAACTGTTTTTAAGCACTCAGATTCATGCTTTACCTTATATTTTATTTTCATAATGGGTGGAAATGCTAACCTATATTAATGTTTGTTCCTCAGAGGGTCTCAACTTTCTTTAATGAATTATTCCATTTGGTACATTTGACAGGAATATTTGTTAATATCTTATTCTATATTTTGTCCTAGAACTTCAAAACCATGTCCTTATGTTCTCTCATGTTAGGTGATGGGATATGCATTAGTTCCATCCTTTAAATGGATCTCTTTCCATCAAATTTGGCACATTTTATCTAAGAATGAGATGTAGAGACTTTATAGTACCTTCAGGGCTTGTAGTCATGAGTGGCAAGATCGCTTATTATCAACCATGGGAATACATCAATGTCCCTTGATATATAGATTCTAAAAGTGTTCGGTGATAGCTACATTATTCATGCTTTCTTGAATTTAGTTACTACATTGATTCCCATTACCATTATTTGTGGGTTCTCACATATGTTGATGGTATACATTAATGACTCATAACCAAATGATATCTCCCATGTTCGATAAGCTTATCTATTCAAATGGCATATAATTTTTTTCTTAGTGAGTTTTGATTGAACACCTTAAACCTATAGTAGCATCCCCTCTTTATGATACTATCTTAATGAAAAAAAACAAATACCAATCACTCATATGAAATTGGTACTTTTTAAGGATCAAATTTTCCAATTCATTGCTCTAGTTATGATTCCAATCCATATTGAGACATACATCCATAGTGTATCGTTTTGTGCTTATGATATATTTTGACATGGATCCACTATATTTATTTCATGGACATGATCACAATTTATATATATATTTCATGGGAATTCAATGTACTTGATTTGGTGGCCATGCTTTTCCACACTTAAGCATGGGTATACTTGCCTCAAGAAGAGATTCATCTAATATATTATTTTCTATTGCAGGTGATTTCCTAATCCAAAATCTTCTCAATTCCATCTATTCCCACTCAGTAACTTCTTCCACCATTCCATATAATGCATTGCAACCATCAGCTCCCCTTCTGACCTCACATATTAAGAAAAATATAATAACATATTTTATTGTCGATATTCCTTTGTTTGTCATTGATCACTTTCATATCTATATTTTTTAACATCGATACAATGGAAACCCAATCGAAAAATTCTTCTTAACAATATACTTGCACTTTATCCTCATTCGATGAGAAAGTACTTCCATTTTCATTCATCAAACGCATTAGTACACTAAAAAAATGACTAAAAATATACAAAAAAGGGTGTGAAAACCATGTTCTCTTGAGAGAGGATTATAGGGACACTTTTGTATCTCACAAAATCCCATGGAAAATAATATTATCAATATTGAAATGGTATAAAAGATTCCTACTTGAAGGAGAATGTTACAAGATATATTGTTACATAAAATTATCTTCTGGCTAAAAGTAATCATAGCCATTATATCCTATGTTTTTTTATCCTAATCTCCTAAGTCTTTTTTTTAGCAATGTTCATCTCCCTTTTCTTGTGATTGAGGCCAAAAAAATCTTTCTATTCGTCTTCCTTTCATGGAGAAGAGCAGAGGAGATGAAGTAGTCCTAATTGTCTTGAGAATGGAGGAATATAAACAATGGTCATAAATAGTGTGGATTGTAAATTTGTGTATACCTTTGTTATTTTGTTATTTATTTTAATAAAAATGGAGATATATCTTCTTTTCCTCCCCTAAATTTGGAGTTATTTGTATCTATCTAATATCTGTTTTATCATTTAGTAGTAGTCCTAAATGTCCTAATAAATGTTAGTTAGAGTAGTTATTTTATTGTTGCTTATTATTAGAGGGAGTTTGTTTTCTTCATTATGTTCAAGTCTACAAATTTGAGTAGGAGAAAACATAATTTACAAAGCTTGTCTCGAACTGACTATCCAACTAGATGAATTCCTCATAACCAACTAGTAATTATTTTGAAGTTTTCATAAGCTATTATAGAGAAATATAAAAAATGTTCTTTAAATTTTTAATATATTAAAGTCAATATTAACCATAGGATACATAAGTTTTATTTGCAACCATTTATTTACTTTATAAAATATTTACAATATTTATTTCATTCCATATATATATACAATTTCTCCTTGATGAATATTTGAGATTACTTTGAATTTTTTTCTTTTCCAATTCCAATAATAAAAGCAACAAATTTTAAATAAATTAAAATACAATTAAAATTCTTAAAGTTTAACGACTAGAGATAAATTTTACAATATTTAATGGATAATAAGTTTAAGTGTTCATAGCATATGAGAACCCTTACAATAGGAAGCCAATTATCAGCGAAAATCTTTTATTATGCGAAGTTGAATATCTACATGGGAAGACAAGAAGACTTGAAAAGGCGTGAATATCTCAAAAACTTGTGCCATAATATATGGGAATGAAAAAATTTGCAAATAACATACCTATAATATAATTGAAAAAGTCAAAATTATTAAACACTATAATAAATCATCATTAATCTGCATACTTTTCCGCAACTTTAGTAACAATGTTAATTAATAATTTAATTTATTTAAAAACAAAAAAATCATATTTAAAATGAGAGTTTTATGTTTAAACTTTTATTGATTATAGTTAATTTTTTTAAATCGACTAAATTATACATTTAGTCATTTATGATTCATCGCTTTCAATTATACAGAAAAAAATCACATTGAAATGGGATTTAACATTTGAGTTTTGGTTGAAAATATAAATAAACGGTTTTATAATTGAATTTTGAATGAAAAATTGTTCACTACTATTGTAAAGAGAATGTGATTATTATTTTTTTTGAGTTTTTTACTTGATATGAATATTGACATCGTGGATGATGATGATGATAAATTGCATCAAAGTGCAAATTTTCATGAGGTTAATAATATGCTTCTAAAACATTTAATTTAGAGATTTATATTAATCACAAATATATAATAAATATCAATAAAAGTTTGTTTTAACAATTAAAAGTAATATTAACAAATTAATTAAACTTCAACATAGTTCACAAAATCAATTTATTAAAGCTAAAATATGTGTTTATAATTGATAGGTGATTTTTTTTAAAATCATTTTTTTTTTTTTAATAAAAACATAAAAAAGAATGAATATGATTTTTAGAAAAATAAAAAGATTGACATTATGAATGGATAATAAAATATACTAAACTTAGTATTGTCGGTCACATAATATGGTGTTACAAAAAATGTCTAATTTACAAATAGATATAAATACTAATATAATCTTAGCTCAACCATTATAAGGTGAAAAAAATTCGTCATTATACAAACAATGGCAAGGCTGAAATATTCTAATATTGCAATTTTAACAAACTAAAATGTAGAAGAACCATGGGCATTTGATGCAAGTATATCATTCCATTCATTTTCATTGCTAAGAAAATTGGACATGCTTTGTCTCATCCCACTAGAAGTGAATGCATTTGTTCCCAAATCATTTATGATCCTTTCCAATACCATTACCACATCTCCCATATTTGGTCATTTGTTAGGTGAATCTTTTGAACAAATCAAACAACTTGTAGCGAATAAAGTAGGAATTTGTATGCTCCATTTTTATCAAATTGATCTCCATCCACCTCGTTTAAAAGCTTGTGGTGATTTACCTCCTTCACTCTATTTGGAAAGGCCAGGTTCACCCACTTGTGAATGTTTAGGTCTCCCGAAAACATGTCACTGGTTGGCCATTTTCTTGTAAGCATTTATAATAATAGAATTCCATAGTTGTAAATATATTCTTTGCTAGACGTTGATTCACCTAATCAATACTCTGCATTAAATATAACCTTCATCAAATTTTAATCAACGAATCCCTACAAAATTGTTGATGACAAAAGACAAGTACAAATATAGCATTCTAAAATGACATACCTAGTGCAACATAACCCACAGTTCCTTTTAAAGCAAGTGTTGAAGTAAGTGGCTCAGTAGGGGATTCATTGATCAATATTTAAATACCAAAATTAGTTACATTCCCTAACATGCTTTCATCTAGAAGCACATTGTTTGGGCATAAATCACAACACAATACTTGCACAATAGAGTCATGATGAAGATATTTGAATACATGGGCCACATCTATTGAAATTTTCAAATGTGTTGTTAGTCCCATATGACATACATATAAAACATTTTTATCGTATTTATTAGGATACAAATTCTCCTCCAAGCTTCCATTAGACATAAATTTGAACAATAAATTCTTGGAAATCAGGGTTGGAACAAGAGGTTATGATCATCACTATATTTTCATGTCAAACCTTTTGCAAGACAGTACATTTTGTTGCAAAACCATTTTCCACCATGTCCTTTTGTAAATGGAAAAATTTCACAGCAACAAGGGTGCCGTCTCTTAGAGTCCCTTTATAGACTAAACCAAAATTCCCTGCTCCCAACAAGTTTGTCTCAGAAAATCCATTAGTTGCTATTTGAAGCTCTTGATATAAGATCCTTTTATTCTCTATATTTTGCAAAATGGATTGTGAGAAATAAAAGTCTTTCATATAGATATTCCCTTTCCAAATGAATCCCAAAACTAGACAAGATAGCATAAAATAAATTTCTCCACTCACTAGCAATAACACTCTTTTCACAAGTGCAGAATGACCTCTTGTAGTTTGACATGTAGGTAATTGGAATGCTTGTGGTCCACAAAGGTTAGTATTTCCAATTAAAGACAAAAATATTTCTATTTGCAAAAATCCTTCCTTTTGGAACTTCCCTTGTGAGATTGTTGAAATACAAATTCAAACTATGAAGCATTTTCAAGTTTTGGAGAGGGTCAATCAGTATTTCACCTCATAAGGAGTTGGAAGAGAGATCGAGTTCACAATATTTTGTAAATATCTAAGTGAGTATGGAATAGACCCTTGGAAGAAATTTTGAGATAAGTCCAATAATTACAGTTCACAACAACCCCCAATTTCAAGGGGAATTGTTTCAGATATTTGATTAATATAAATGTATATAGCTTGATCCATTATAATTTTACCAATCTCCATGAGTAAGGAACCTCGTAATAAATTCCATGACAAATTCAAATAGAATTGTAGATGATTTTTTTTCAATTTCATGGGGTATACTTCATGTGAGCCTATTGTGAGACAAATTGAGCAATTCCAAATTTATACAATCTAGTAAGTTGAAAGGTATACTCCCCGATAAATTTTTATGATGCAGATGGAGTATTCTTAGATGTTTATTGGGTGTGAGGGAATTTAGAATCCTTTCGAAGAGAATATTTCGAATAATGTACAAGAGACCAAGGCTTTGTAAGGTTTCAAAGTCGTTAGGTATGTTTCATTCTAATATGTTGTTAATTAAACACAATCTTTCTATTTTTCCAACCTTTCCTGTCTGTTGAATGGTACCATTTAAAATATTTTCACTTAAATTTAGCACTACAAGGAAAATATCTTTTAGCGCAGGTTATAATGAAAGTTTTCAGTGTTATAAAATTGGAAAAAAATGTCAAAAAAACATCTGCTAAAACATTCATTTGTGGGAACAGATGTTTTAGCAGAGCTTATAACAAAACTTCATCATAACTAAGAAAATATGGGCAGCCAGAGATTTTAGTGGATTTTTTTTTCTTTTCAGTGCGCTTTATGGAACAAGCATCCCCGATGTGCTACTTATATAAATGCACTGGGCTTCATAGATAAATAAAAGAACTGAGGCATTTAATTCAAAGAATAATGACACTTGAAATGCTTATCAAACTAGTGCTTACAGTAACAAAATACCTAGTGCGTTCAACTCAAAGAGCACCAAAGTTTGAAACGTACATTGCGTCAATGCTTTTATAAAAAAATCCTTGGTTGTTCTTTGATGAAGGAATGACTACGAGGCACGAAAAAAATAATTTCATTACTAGTGATTTATCTGAAGCACAAAGAACCAACTTGTATTCGTTGTATAAATGCACTAGTGTGTTTTTTATATAGAGGTACTGGTGATGTTAATTTTAATAATGCACTAGGAATGTAAATGATATTTTTTAGAACTGAGGAGTGTTAGTTCTATGAAAGCACTGGTGCATTAAGAGTTACAATGCATCGGGGCATTACTTAAATATAATATTGGTGCTTGAAGATCTGAAATCCATGGTGTTTTTGTGTTATGAAAAGACATCGGTTACGCTAAAAAATGACATCACAATTATTTTATTTAAAGTAAAGCACCGATGTGTTTTTATGTTATGGATGCATCAATGTTTTTGTATGATATTTTCTCTTTTTTCAAGACATTGACCAGTGACAGTGCAACTATTTAATTTTTTTAAATTCATTATTCATTGAAATATCGACATATATCTTATAAAAATATTCATATAAATTAATATTTGATTTGTGCATTTGTATATGACGTTTGGATTAATTTGCTATATTATTAGATCTCACATCTCTTCATTATAATATTTAATCATCCATATATCTAATCAGTGGTGTAACATTTCACAATGACATTGGATAACAAAATAGAATAAATTAAAATGTGTTTTATTATATATCAATCATATGCTTCTTTTCATACAAAATGGGATTGTTATTTGTAAACCCTTGTCTTTCAATTCAAACACTGTGTCCATCACATTAAACAAAATCAATCATCATCATCATTGATATCTAAATCGATCATCATTCTCCAATGGAACTGCTATAGTGCTCGAGTTACTTCCATGAATTGGGTTGTTTGGAGGAATGTTTTGTTGATTGCATTTATTTTTTTCATCTTCTTTATCTTGCATTTCCATCTGCAAACATAAAAAGAAAGTGGAATGAGTGTATCTACATTGGTGAGAATTTTAGAAATTGAAAAAAAATAATAATATAGATCAATGTAAATCAAAAAGAAATGTACCATAGCAAGAAGTGACTCTTGAATTATACACATTCTTTCAAAACTAAATCTCATGTCTTATTTCAACAAGTCTTTTGTTGGCGTAGTTCCATACTTTGTTTCCTACAAGTTTTATACCCCATAATAAATCATATATTTAATATAAAGGATTTTTTTTATTCTATTAATTATAAACTCAGAGAAGTAAAATAGCATAGATACTTACAAATTTCGCATTTAATTTTTGATATGCCAACGTATACTCACAACCCTTATTTAACCGAATGTCAATCATTTCCTTTGATGGCTCTTCTTTGTTTGTTAGCACTTATTTGAAGAAATTCAAGGATGGTTGTTGTAAAACAACTTAAAATATACAAAAATGAAACCTTGAGTTGTTATAAGGAAATATTAAATATTACTTACAAACTTTGAAATCGACCCTTTTCTTCCTTGTCCTCATGGTTTATGTGCTGAATGAGTTCCATATTGATTTATTTTTCGCAAGGCAATACTTGAAAATTAATATTTAATGCTAAATATTTTTATATGTACAAATTCAATCATGATTACATACGTTTGAAGTACATTGTTGTTGAGATAGCTCCTCCTGTGGTGCAACCATATCCATTCCTTTGACCATCTCCTTATACACTTTTTAGGACATTCCTACTACTGTGTTTCACATATCAGCGCATTGACCATTTGGAATTTTCATAATCTTCCTGAAAATAGTAATAAACTATTTTTATAATGATATATGAAAACTAAATATAAAAAAAATCAATATTAATAAATTAATGGTTTGTAATAATATATATATATAATTATAGAAAATAGTTTATACAATTAGGAATACTACCTTTTGCATGATCCTTTTTTGTTGTTGTATGTTTTTTCTATTGCAAAACTGACATGTGTCATTGACCATTTCTCTAGAAACACTTCCTATAGTTTAGATATAATTTGGTTGGTATAATCATTAGATTGATTTTTATATTGTAAGTGAAAAGTATGTTTGTACGTTCATTCCATTAAATCCCTCATAGTCTTGTAAAATTATTTCACCCTTTCATTAACCTCCATCATCACTCGAGATGAGATAAGGACCAATTCATCATCATTTACATGTTCCATAATTTTTCTTTACTTAGAATGACATTGATATTTTCCTTCATTCTTACTCCTTGTAGAACATTAAACATATATGAATTAATAGATTGTTTGAAACATATTTTTTTTTTTGGTAAAGCTCCATCTATTCTATTATTTTACAAAAAGTATATTACAAGCTAGATAACAAGAGCAATCAGGGGGCCAATAACTATCTATCCCTGACGCAATCAAAATAAAGGTTTGGTAGGCACTGGTGAGCTTCCCAATAGAGGGAAACCAACCCAGTACTCTCCATATGTTCAAAAATAATGCTAAAAGCCAAACAGACAGATAAGGAGTCTTGTTAAATAGAGAAAAAAATAGACTTGACATTTTGCCAACTTGACAGAGAGAAACCAAAAAACATAAAAGAATTAAGGAGGTAATTCCTCCATAATCCAACAAGCGTAGAGGTTGGAGGGAGTACACTCAGATTCCTTGGGTTTGTCCACATGCCCAGCTACCCACCCTACATGAAGGCTTTCCAAACTTTATCTACACTCCATTTTTCTGCTAGAAGGAGTGACACCGCTCTCTATCATGGCTGCCACTTCCGCTTCCGCTTCCTTGCCAGCCTTACCATTGTCTTTTGCAATCAGCCTGCTCACAGAGGAGGTGAAGGTAGTTGTAACATTCTTGGGTCTGTTGACGTGCGCTCTTGTCCCCCATCCGGTGTGCACCGACATTGAAGGAATCAGAGGCTTGAGGGTGTTGAAAAGCAAGGGGTGGAAAATTTCCTCTGTTTGTTGCCTGCCCACCTGGAACTGGAGCTCACGGTCATAGAAGATGAGGTCCATGGACTCACGATCTTTGTCCAGTGCATGGTTGCCTTGGGTAATTTGTTGGTTGAGCCTGCCCACCGTGAGTTGTCATTGAACCAGATAGGCAGAAAATAAATTCTTCATAATCCAGTATCGCTTTGCTAGGGTGCTTCGGGAGTTTTTGGCATCGGCCAGGGCTTCCAATTCTAGTGCGTCAACTTGACATCATATGTGTAGAAGGATGTTAGGCACATAGCTGAAGGCTTTCCCTTCTTTCATGGATCTCATAATAATAATCGTGGACCTGCATCCCTAAGCGACCCCCATGCATGCATCTCATTTTTCACCTTGGCATGCTGGAAAATAACCAGTGCGTCCTCCTTCTCCAGTCCTCTCTACATGATACCCTACTATGAAAGCTCACCAAGATGCTGAACACAATGGTTTGATCCTCTTGACTGAGGGTGACTTGAAGGGTGAGCCTCGTGAGGAGGGAAGCTTCATGCTCAGGCATATTATGGTGGCTGACCTCATCCCTGCGCTCTATGTGACGCCCAACATCCAACTCATTAATTCTTGACATTCCCTCTAGCCCGCCGGCAAATTTCCAAGCCAAGACTGGACTCCTCACACACTTCGACATTAAGACCTAGAGGGGTGGGCTGGGGGGGAGGCGGGGGGAGGAGGTGAGGCAGGTGGCTCACTTATGGGAGCCATCTATCTCCTCACATGTGTTTCATCATGTTATATATCGCCCGCATCCAGGGTATTGTTTGAAACATGTTATCTAGTATTCTTAAGTATATTATTAAATTCAAAAAAACTCATATTGAATAGTATTTTTTCATTCACTTGGTTCATCATTCTGCAGTTTTTCTATTAGGATTTTACGCTCTTATGCACTTAGATTAAAATAATCTTATCGACCTTGTTAATTTTGTGGCTCTGCATGACACACAACAACTAATACTTATTATTTAAACTTGCATATAGTACAAACATATTAATTTTGTAAATAATTTACAAAGAGCTTGCCTTATTTGATTTTTTTGATGTGTTGTCATTGTGTCGATCAATATTTTTGTTACTTGAAGCCTTCTGAGAGATTTTTTATCAATACACAAACTGTACCATTCAATAAAAAACCCATTAAATATATTTTATAAATAAATAAAGTAATTTTTAGCCAAAAAATGCTCTAGTAATCGATGTTTTTATTCAGATAAACGAATCAAAGTGTTTATAACATTAAACATGTCGACATTTTTATTATTATATTGTTGTGGAAAATTATTTTTTAAGAGTAATTTTAAATTCAGAAGGTGTGATTTGTAAGGCTAGATGCAACACATTGATTTAACGGTGCTATTAGGAACATGTGCGCAATTGTGTTATATTACACCGGGCACAATGATGAAAAAACTAGACAAAATTACAAGTGCTATAATATATCGGTGCATTGTATTACTTCGGTAACCCTGACATGTTATATTATAGATGGCGCACCGTGAAACATATAGTCATTTTTTTTTTTAAAAGGAGAGGGTCGATGGTGCGATTTGTAATGTTAGGAAATTATATATTATGGAGCAATGCAACACATAAAATATGTGGAAAATACAAGCACACAAAACACATAAAACCAGAGAGACACAAATATACGTGGTTCACCCATTTTGGGCTACGTCCACCTCGAACAGCCAGTCCTTCCTTTCTATTATCCAGTAAAATGAAGAGAAAAAACCTACAGCAGATTCACTGCAATATCCTCTGTTCTCTCTCATAGTCTCCCTATATATTTCCCACTCAGAGAATAAACATATAATACACAGCCCAATAAAATACCCTCATACAAAGAGAGGGGTTGCCTTCTAGGGAAAAAAACCCTAAACTAAACATAACTTCTATCGTCAGATCATTCGCCTAATGAACGGCCCAGATTGACTAGAAATTACTATACTTTTACAAGGAAATTTTACATCTGTTTTAGCTTCGGGGGCCCTGCCCTCGAAACCCCTGCCGAGGGACCACTGGCCCCCGAACCGCCCAGCCGGGGGGTCAGCGCCCCCGGACCCCGCGGGGGGGACAAGTCCCCCCTGCACCCCCCCCCCCCGCTGCAAGGGTGTACAGTTTTCCTGGGGTATACATCTAGCTAAAACAAGGATCTCTGAATCAGGGTGAAAATCAGGCTCCACACCCAACAATCTCCCACTTGGAGACTGATTGTAGTAACTCCACCGCTACTTCATTTCTAGACAATGACTCCTCTTTGGACCTGGCTGTTTCTCATCTTCTTCATCATCCTTGAAGACCAATTGAAATTGAGCACATTCTTAGTTTCTCCCTGGTTACAAATTTTGTTAGCATATCTGCTAGATTCTGGCTAGTGTGTATCTTTTCCAGCTTCAACTCTCCATATTCCAATACTGATTGTATGATATGGTACTTGAGATGTATGTGTTTAGTCCTGGAATTAAATTCTGAGTTCTTTGCAAGATGAATGGCACTTTGGCTATCACTGTATAACGTGCCCATATCATGCTTCTTACCCAATTCACCCATATGCCTTTGTAACCAAATCATTTCTTTACTAGCCTCTGTAGCAGTAACATACTCTGCTTTTGTTGTTGAAAGTGAAACAACACTTTGGATTTTTGAAACCCAACTGACAGCTGTTCCACCTACAGTAAATACATATCCTGTAGTGCTCCTCCTATTATCTCTATCACCTGCCATATCTGCATCAACATATCCCTGTAGAGCAATGTTTGAACCACCAAAGCATAATGCTTGATTTGTGGTACCTCTCAAATATTTGAGAATCAATTTTACTGCCATCCAATGTTCTTTTCCTAGATTATTCATGTACCTGCTTACAACTCCCACTGCATGTGAAATATCAGGCCTTCTGCAGACCATTGCATACATTAAGCTTCCAACTGCTGATGCATATGGAACTTTAGACATATAATCCATGTCTTCTTGGGTCTTTGGGCACATCTCCTTACTAAGTTTGAAATGGCTAGAAAAAGGTGTACTAACTGGTTTTGCATTGTGGATATTAAATATTTTCAACATCTTTTGTATGTACTCATTCTGAGACAGTGTTAATTTTTTATTTTTCCTATCTCTGGTTATTTTCATACCAAGGATCTGTTTTGCAGCTCCCAAATCCTTCATTGCAAATGAATTTGCCAATTTTTGTTTGAGCACATTTATTTCCTGCATGTTAGACCCTGCAACAAGCATGTCATCTACATACAATAACAATATAATATAGCTGCCATCATTTTGCTTTTTTAGATAAGCACAATGATCAGAGTGACATCTAGTATAACCTTGTTCAGCCATAAACTTGTAAAATTTTAGATACCACTACCTTGGAGCTTGTTTTAAGCCATACAAGCTATTCTTTAACCTGCACACCAATTTTTCTTTCCCTTTGACCTCATATCCTTCTGGTTGCTGCATGTATATCTCTTCCTCCAAATCTCCATGGAGAAATGTTGTCTTTACATCTAACTGTTCAATATGTAAATATTCCGCTGCTACAAGACTTAAGATAGTTCTGATTGAATTCATCTTAACAACAGGAGAAAATATTTCATCAAAATCAATACCTTTCTTCTGTGCGAACCCCTTCACCACAAGTCTAGCTTTGTACCTCTGTTTTCCTCCATCTTCTTCCTTTAGCCTGTAAACCCATTTATTCTGCAATGTAGTTTTACCTGCAGGCAACTTGACTAAGTCCCAAGTTTGGTTATGCATTAAGGAGTCCATCTCTTCTTCCATGGCTAGCTCCCACTTCTTCCTGCTTTCAACCTGCATTGCTTCTTCATAACATTCAGGTTCACCAGAATCAGTCAGCAATAAATAATATAATGAAGGAAAGTATCGTTCAGGGGGTCTACTTATCCTAGTAGATCTTCTAACACCACTTTCAGGTGTTTGAGGTGCCTGTTGCTGTTGTGGTGGTTGCTGCTGCTGTGGTTATTGATTATTATTATTTTCAGGCACCTTTACTTTTTCAGTTATCTCATCAAGAACCATGTATTCCTTGCTTTCTTTTTCCTTTTTCTTTTCCTGCAACTGATTCTTATACAAGACCTTTTCATTGAATATTACATCTTTGCTCCTAATGATTTTGTGATTTTCATAATCATATAAGTGATAACCAAAATCATTAACACCATATGCAATAAAGGTACATTTATTTGATTTTGCCTCAAGCTTTGTTATATTTTATTTATTAATATGGACAAAGGCCTCACAACCAAAAGGCTTTAAAAAGGAGTAGTTTACCTTTTTACCTATCCATGCTTCCTCTGGAATACCACCATCCAAGGAAAAAAAAATCAGGGGGCATATTTTAACATTTTAATATGGAGAATGTGAATTATAAATAAAATATTTCAATGCCAACTACATATATATTAATATACCAACTACCCACATCCACTAAGTTCCTAGAAGGATCAATTCTCTTTTCACTCAAAAAGTTGTTTGCATCTTAAGAGATTTAATCCCTCCCGGCGCATGGTAGATCCAGTGTTAAGATGGATCTCGGCTGCAGGTTGTAAAAAACAAATGACTTAAGTTTTTAAATTTAATAATAGATTGAAATTTATATACCAATATTGAATTAGTTAAACTGTATTTTTGAATAATTTATTATTAATAATACTTTATATAACAAATTGAATGAGATACACATTTTATAAACCAATATTGAATTATTTAAATCTCATATTTCAATAGTTTATTATTAATAATATTTGATACTAAAAATTCAATGAGTTACACATTTTCCGTATTTTTAAGAAAAAACTAAATTATTTTACCTTTAATTATTTTATCATTGTGAATATTGAAATATTTTACTAATTAAGTTAGACTGAATAGAAAAATATCTAAGGAATAGAAAGATATTTATCATTGTTAACACTAGAAAATCGTACACTATAAAAGACACATAAGGTTGTCTATTAAAATGTACATATGAAGATTTTCCAGCTGAAGACATCATGGAAATTCAAAAAATTAAACTTCTCCTAAGGTTTTTAAGGAAAAATTTGGACCGCACATTAGAAAATAAGGCTAAATGCGCGAGCATGCGACTTTTCCTTCGAAAGTTGCATGATCAAGGGAAAATGCAACTTGGAAATTCGGAAACAGTTTCCATGCTTGGGGGAGGATTCAATGACATTTCCAGTCAAGCACAATTGACTTGGAGTCACCCTAAAGATATACATCCCTCAATGGAATCATCTTGTCCTACTCTTGATTCACTATCATTCTTGAACCAAGAGAGGGAATATGTGTTCAAAAATTTATATATAAACAAACCATGGGAGAACCAAAATATGAGAGATTCTTATCCTGGCCAAATTGCTATCAGAGAAATACCGCATTTCATTGTTGAAACATAAGAATTAAGAGCACTAGCATGCTGGCCATATTGCTTCTAAGAAATCCAACATCTTAGTGAGAGTAGAAGATTCCACCATTTTTGGAGTCTTCACACTTCTTTTGAGAGAGAGGAGAATATTACAAAGAGAATGAGGAAAGGGACCTCCTTGTTGAGGATTTTGAGAACCGTATCTCAAAGGATCCTCTTCAAGTGTTTTTAGTATTCTATTGTATTCTACCACTAGCAGTCAATAAAGGGAGTCTTTTCCCATTATTATCTTGACTTTTTTCTTCATTAAGCATTATTTTATATTTTTCTCTTTTGTTTAGTTTATGTTTGTAGATGGATTTTTTTCACTATTTGCAATGTTTTGTTTTATCTAAGTATGTTCACTAACAAAACCAACTGTATTTGTGGTCCTTTATAAGGAACAACCAACTATTAAGGAGGTGTTATTTGGTGCTCCATCGCCACAAAAACACTAACACAGAATTGGCGACTCCATTGGTTTATTTTATTTATTATAACGTTTGTTTTGTAGGATCACCTCTCTGCATAACCAATCTAAAATGTGCTCAACATCTCTCTAGAATTTTTGTAGGACCTCGGGGACCTGTTTAGAGACCAAGGAGTTGATTTTTCATTTTCTTTGCTCATCTGCATGGCTTTTTCTCTAACAAACACGCGTGCATGCCTGTGTGTGGCTAAACCTGCGCCACACACAACCATAAAGTAAAAAAGAACCTTGTGCTTTTTGTGTTCTCAGGTGATTGGGAGCCTTTAATGTCACATTTCCATTTGTTATTATCTGTTTAGTTTTCTTGGTTTCTTTAATAACCCCAAGTAGTGGTGAAATTGGAGTATTTTTTTATTTGTATTTGCAATATACACATATATTAATTAGGGAGAAGAGTAAGTTGGAAAATTCCACATATTTTTTTCAAACTATTTTGCTAAATTTTTCTGTAAATCACATAGTTTAATTAGTAATGGAGTAAGTGGCCCATCATCCACAAATATTGTTACTAAACAAAGCTCTTTTCTTTTCATTAGTTTTGGGACTAGGGCCAAGGGTTAGTACATAAAGCAAGTAATCTATGCTTCCCTTGTGCCTTTAGGTGAACCTCGGTTTGCATATGAATGATTTCTTAAGGCACTTGAGTTTACCATATCCATTTAGATCCACATAGTGTAATAGGAAAAAGCGTAAGCGACCCATTCTCCGCACATAATTTTTCTTTCCATGCAAAGAACAATAAAAACTCAGTGTATTTAGAAGGATATAGTAAAGGATCATCATATATCCACATCTTATCACACTTTGAATGTTCACTTCTCCGCACACTAAGAATTTGTAAGCTTCGTATAGTAAGGCATCCAGTCCACAAATATTTTTGTACTTAGCTTAATTTTTCTTATCAACTCACACCCTAAAAAAATTTATAAACCTTAAACAACCATAACTTGAACCAACTAACTGTCCCCACAGGGGTCATAAAAGAATTAATACTTTAGGTTAGGACCATTGGGGGTAGGCATCCCATAAGCCATCATGGTCATGTTAAATCAATGAAACATGGAAATTGACTTCTAGGGTGCCTAAAATACTTCAATCATTCCATGGAAAAGAATACCCCAGCATAATAGAGACCTGATTCAGAGGGGATTTGGCTTAGGTAAAGTGTGTACAGTACTCTTTGGGGTTACTCGACCCATCTAGCGCTCACTACGGGTAACTAACTAGCAAGAAGCTAAAGACTCGAATGCTTGCATGGGAAAAAAATACTTTAGTAGCCAAAATCTAGGGCATCCTTTTCCTATAGGTGAATTTGCACGAAACACTTGATCCTCATTTCCATTACCTTGGTTGATTCTTTTGCTAGTGGAAGGCATCGCTATTTATTTCAATATGCTTCCCCAGGACCCATATAAATATATCTCTGGCACGGTCTAGTTAATTTTAGAGTGGCAAGGATGATTATGTCTATATAGTATTTTTTTCCATACGCAAAAAATGAAAACTATTTTTTGTTTAATTGATCACATAGCTTAAATCTAAAAGGAAAATAACCTTTCGATTTTCGCTTTGTTTTATGTATGTGATTTTATTGAATTAATATATATCCCCTTCCATAAAACCTAAAAAGTAATGCACATGCTACTCAACACCATAGGTCACCCCATGGCTCTTCGTCGATCTAGAAATTTTTTAAAACCTCCCCCCATTATCGAGAGGTGTGTCAGGACTCCCTCCATTTAGGTGTAGAGGACGTCACACAAAAATAATTATAGGATCTTCCTTTATCGATGCAAATTTTCTTAGGACCCATCCCCATAAAAATACACCTTTCATGACCCCACAAGGGTCACTAATCGCTACCCCTTTTGGGAGTCAACATACCACTCCTCTGGATAGTCCAAGGGGAATCCACTAGGGTGTTGTGAAACCAGCTCCAAAAATAAAATAAAAGAGAGATAAATGCCTTAAAAATAAGCCACTTCGAGAGGGAAACCTTTAATACATTTCATAAATGAACAATTCTTGGATGATACAAATGACAAAGCCTCCTTTCTATATATAGGAGTCCATGGGGCCACAATGTAATCCTAGCCGACCTAACAATAATAATTTAAGGGCACAATAATAAAAATATGGGGGTTACAGGGGTACAACAATAACAATAAGGGGGTTACACTAATGACAATAAGGGACTATACTAGTAATATAGGGACCTAACATGCTCCTTGCCTTCAAAAAAGTGTTTTCCTCAATGCTTGAGTAGCTCCGGGTGCTTTTGTATAAAATTCTCATCCTCCCATGTAGAATCTTCAGTGGGTAAGTTCTTCCATTTGATGAGATACTCTGAAATTGATCGATTTCGTAATTTTCGAGCTCTTGTTTCCGCGACTGCTTCAGGTTCCAATATGGTTTTTCCTTCCTCATAAAGTTTTGGCAATATTGTTTGAACTAGAATTTTGTCCCCTATAACCTTTTTTAAGCATGAAACATGGAAAACTTGATGCACTCGCGAAGAAGTAGGAAGCTCCAATTTGTATGCCATAGTACCAATCTTTTACAAAACCTTGTAAGGACCATAGTACTTTGGCAATAATTTATTATCCTTCTTAGCTTGCTTGAGGGACTTTTTTTTGTATGGTGGTAGTCGTAAAAATAACCAGTCTCCCACATCAAAACTTCTCTCACTACGATGTTGATCTACCTGTTGTTTCATTCGATTTTGTGCCAAATTTAGGTTATCTTTTAAGAGTTGGAGAACTTCTTGTTGATGCTTGATGTAATCCTCCACTGCTTGAAACCTAGAATTTTCCCTTAAAGCAGATGTGATGGATGGTGGATGATATACATAAAGTGCCATAAATGGAGTCATTTTTTCTGCAGTATGGAAGGAAGTGTTATACCACCATTCAGCGAGAGGTAACCACTTGACCCATTGTGCTTGCTTATCAAATACAAAACAAATAAGATATACTTCCAAACATTTATTCACTATCTTTGTTTGACCATCGGATTGAGGATGATAAGATGAGTTATGAGCTAGTTGAGTACCCAAAAAAGAAAATAATTCCGTCCAAAAAATTCCTGTAAAAATGGGATCTCTTTCACTTACAATAATCTTCGGGTTTCCATGTAGCTTTTGAATTGTTTCCATAAATGTAGTAGCAACTGTACTCGCTTTAAATGGATCAGATAATGCACAAAAGTGTGCATACTTGGTAAGTTTATTGACTACCACCATGATGACACTCCTTCCTTCAGAATTAGGTAACCCTGTTATAAAATCCATTGAAATATCCTCCCAACGTTGACTTGGAATGGATAAACGTTTTAGAAGACCTGGGGTCTTAATTGTCTCAAATTTATTTTGCTGGAAAACCAGACATTCCGCCACAAAATTTTGAATATCAGATTTAAGGCCATCCCAAAAAAAATCTTTCTTCACCCTGTGGCAAGTTTTTCAAAATCCCGAGTGTCCTCCTAGAGAAGAAGTGTGTAATTCCAAAAGAATCTTTTGTTTTAGTTGAGAATTCTTGCAAATATATAAGTGATCTTTGTACCATAAGGAATCATTTTTCCAAATAAATTTATTAGATGTACTAGGATCGTGCTGCAAATTTTGAATGAGAGTACACACTTCTTCGTCCTTCTTCCATTCATCCCTTGCTTCGGTTATCCAATCTGGTTGGATAATTGAAATGGCACAAAGCAATGCTTCCACCTCTTCATCCTTTCTTAAGAGTGCATTTGCAACGACATTTAGCTTCCCTTTTTTGTAGACGATTTCAAAGTCATAACCCAACATCTTTGTGACCAATTTTTGTTGCTCTTCTAAAGATAGTCTTTGTTCCAAAAAGTTTTTAAGACTATCATGATCAGTTTTTAACTTGAAGTGTCTTCCCATTAGGTAAGGTCTCCATTTCTTTAGTGCATGTAGTATTGCCAACATTTTCTTCTCATAAATAGCCTTTTGTAAATACTTTCCTCTGATTGAAAGACTTTCAAAAGCAATGGGTCTTCCTTCTTGCATTAAAACAACACAAATTCCATTTCCTGTGGCATCACATTCCACAATAAAGGTTTTTGTGAAGTCTGGCATAGCTAAGACTGGTGCTAGGAAAATTGCCTCTTTAAGATGTTCAAAGGCCTTAGTTGCTTCAGGAGTCCATGAAAATGTATCTTTCTTCAATAATGTTGTTAGAGGTGCTACTATTCTCCCATAATTTTTCACAAACTTGTGATAATACCCTGTTAACCCGAGAAATATGTGCAACTTCTTTATGGTTGTGGGGACTTTCCATTCCTTAATGGCTTTAATTTTGTTAGGGTCTACCTTAACACCCTAGTGAGATACAATATGACCCAGATATTCCACCTCTTATACTCCAAAGAAAAATTTGGATGTTCTTGCATATAATTGTTTCTCCTCCAACAGTTTGAGCACCCTATCAACATGTTGAACATTATCCTTCCAAGACCTGATGTATATTAGTATATCATTAAAAAATACTAGCACAAATTTTCGAAGGAAGGGTTTGAAAATGGAACTCATCAACCCTTGAAATGTAGAAGGTGCATTGGTAAGGCCAAAAGGCATGACCAAAAATTCATAATGACCCTCATGAGTTTGAATCTTTGTTTTCGGAATATCTTTAGTCTTCATTCTAATTTGATGATATCCTGAATGAAGATCCAACTTGGTAAAATAAATTGCTCCATGTAATTCAACCAATAATTCATAAATCACAGGAATGGGAAATTTATCTTTAATAGTGAGCTTATTGAGCTCCCTATAATCCAGACACATGTGCGTTGATCCTTATTTTTTGTGCACCAATACTACTGGAGTAGAGAAAGAACTTTAACTAGGTTGAATTATACCAGCCTCTAACATTTCTGCAATCATACGTTCAATTTCGCTCTTTTGGACATAAGGATACATGTAAGGCCTGATGTTTGGAGGAACACTTCCTGGAATCAAATGAATAGCATGATCATGATCACGAATAGGTGGGAGTCCTTTGGGATTATCAAACATGTCAGAATGATTGTTGAAGAATTTTTGGAGATCTGGTGAAATAGATGATTTTGATGTTGGAACTTCTAGTGAGCATGATTGTGCAATTATGCCCGGTTGTTCTTTATTCAGAACCTTTTTCATGACATTAGAGCTTATTATCTTTCCTGGATTCCCTGTGATACCCCGTAATTTGATTTATTTTCCTTCCAAAAAAAATTTCAAGAAAATTTCTTGAAAATTAAAAGCTATTGTCCCCAAAGATTGCAACCATTGTACTCCTAGTACAACATCAGCACCTCCCATTGGGATGGAAATAATTGGACTATTCAATACATATTCCCTCATGGCTAGCTTGATATTATGGCATTTTATAGAGAAATTTATAGTTCCTCCAGTTGCAACCATCACTTGACATTCTGGTGCTGGGTATAGGAAACAATTCAATTCCTTGCTACCTTACAATGAATAAAATTATGGGTACTACCCGAATCAATCAACACTATTACCTTTTTCTTCTCGATATGTCCTTCTATCTTGAGAGTTTGAGGAGTGGTAATTCCTACCAATGCATTACATGATATGGTCGGACTCATTTCTCCTTCTACGGTTTCTTCCTGGTGTATATCCTCTACTTTTGAAGACTCTTCTTCATTTTCTTCCTCCTCTTCACAATCCAAGTAAAATAATTTCTTCTCATCACACTTATGACCTTTAGTGTATTTTCTATCACAACTATAACAAAGCCCTTTTTCTCTTTTTTCTTCCAATTTTTGTGGTGTCAACCTTGTAGATTGTGGAAGTCTAGGAGTAGCGACACTTCCATCTTTATAGGTGTGAGTTGTAGGCTTCCTTGTCGCCATAATTTTACATTCAATTTTTCTTTCCAACCTGAATGCCTTCTCCAATGAATCGGGTTCCAAAACGCGAACTTAATGTTGGATGTTATCCTTTAAAGTCCCTATGAAGACATCAATCATGTGTTCCTCTGGAATATCAGTTACCCTTATATTCAATTTTTGGAAGCCCTCAATGTGCTCCGCCACCAAACCCTTTTGTTTGAGATTTATCAATTGGATAAATAAGGTGTTGCTCTTTGTATCCTCATAATGCGCTATCATTTCCTCTGTAAAAATTGACCAACTGACAATTTTTTATGGGAGAAAAGCCATCGATACCATACAAATGCATTTTGTTCTAAATGTAAAGTTGCAATGTGTACCTTTTGTGTGTTTTACACATTATTGAGATCAAAATATTGCTCCATTTGTAGTATCCATGTTACGATATCCTTGCCATCAAACTTCCTCATATCCATCTTTGGAATATGGTAGTTCTTCAATCCAACATTAGAGTTTATGAAATCACGATTTTAACATTTATTTTTTTCTCATCATGAGTTTCCTCTACTATCTTTTCGCCATTAGGAATTATTTCTTGTATCAACTTTGTCAAACCTTCCAAGTCTGCTTTTAGATCATTCTTCATGTTTTCCATGTGGCCTTTTATTTTTTCTTCCATGTCCTCCATCTTAGCTTCCACACCATCTATCTTAGCTTCAACGCCATCCATCTTAGCTTCCACGCCATTCATATTAGCTTCCATGCCTTTCTTCAAACCATCCATCTTCGCTTCCATGCCTTTCTTCAAAACTTCCATTTCATTTTTTTCTGCTCTTTGCGAGAGCGAAATTTGGTGCACTTGCTCTTGTAATTTTGATAGATCATGTTGCAATTCTTCATCTTCATGAGCCATAGTAGAGTATCTTGAGGGCTTAATGGGTGTTTAATTCTTTTTAGGAGGCATTTCAGAACCCAATTTTGAAATATATGCTCAATAGGCCCTTGGAATCACTTCAAACTATTTTTTTACACAAGACTTACGCAATTTGGAAAAAAATACACACATTTCTCTTGTTTTTGAGGAGTTCGATATTGAAACTGAATTATCTTTGTGATTTCGGATCTTCAATATCTAAAATTTAGCCCTGACGTAGCCCTCTAAATCTTCTTTTGAATACCATAGGTCTAACCTGATTTGGATTCTTCTAGACAAAGTTATGTCGAATCTCCCACAATGACCTAATTATGGATTGGTTCAATAAAGCGAACTTGTACGACCTGCCGCGTGTCACTTTTTCATCCTTAAGCTCTGAAATTTATAGACAAGAAACTAAAATTTGTGTAATTTCAGACAATTTTTACAGAATTCCAATCCGACTCTCAGAGAGAGAGTTATGAATATTTTCCCACGATAACCTCTTTGCGATGAAATTCTGGAGCCTAGAAAAGACCTAAGTTCCACAAACCTTATCTCTGAAAATATTGTGAACCAAGCTCTAAAATTTTGTGAAGATGTTCCTCAAGATTTCTACTTCGCACCCTAAAAATTTCAGCTTCTGAAACTTCGTAGAAAAAAATTTATAGTGAAAATTCCACGATGACCTGTTTGGAGCAACGAAACGTTAGAATCCAAAGCTCTGATACCAAATGTTGTGAAAACAGCTCCAAAAATAGAAGAAAAGAGAGATCAACGCCTTAGAAATAAGCCACTTTGAGGGGGAAACCTCCAATACATTACATAAATGAACAATTCTTGGATGATACAATTGACAAGACCTCATTTCTATATATAGGAGTCCATGGGGCCACAATGGAATCCTAGTGGGGCCACAATGTAATCCTAGCCGACCTAACAATAATAATTGAAGGGCACAATAATAAAAATATGGGGGTTATAGGGGTACAAAAATAAAAATAAGGGGGTTACACTAACAACAATAAGGGACTATACTAGTAATATAGGGACCTAACAAGGGTAGTTCTCCTCAGACTTCCCCACAAAGGACCTCTTTGCATATAACTGTTCAAAATAATTTTGTGATGGCGGATAAATCGCAAATAACATTATTATCTTCTTTAAACCTACCATATTTAAGTAATCTAACCAATGCCCCAGTTACGCATAGCCAAAATTTGCCAACTATTTCCACCAATATCCCTTCTAACAACCCAATATTTGAAGGAAAGCAGGGGGAAGACCTACGAAACCATGTCATGAATTTTCACCATGGTGTTCGTTGAATAGTTTTATTGATGATACTATTCAACTGTGACTATTTCAACACATCCTTACTGGGCCAAGAGTGAAATGGTATATTGACCAGCCATCTGCATCACATGGAAGATTTAGTTCTCTAGCTACAACATTCCTCAGATTATTCTAGTTCCCGATTCATCATAAATCAGGCCTGGAACTTCTCACCGACTTCAAACAAACACCAACTACACACATATCAGATCATATCCATGACTGGTAGAAATATTTTAGCTTGTGTAAAGCACAATTTGAAGATAGATTCCTCTTGGAATTATTTTTGAGATCTCTCACATCAGAAATTTCAAAATATTGGGAAAACTCATCCCTGCATGACAAGGAAGAATCCATTAGAAAACCTCAATAGTTAGAGCTTATATACACTAAGTTCATATATATCTATCATATTCTTCCATATGCACCACACCTGCAAACTTATAAAGAAACACCAGGTACATCTAATCTTGTTGATTGATTGATAGGGTCGATAACCCAAACTCAACCCAAAAACACCTACCAGTATCCTGGATACTCATTCAGTAGCCAATCATTTTATGCCATGCAAAATGCACCACATATAAGATACTACCCCGATCAACCCGCCCCAATATAGAATACAGTTAGCAGGGTTAACCAATATCAGCCCCCACAGAGAGGACCATACCCTCCCCCACGGGGAAACTAGTACTCCTATAGGAATACAGACGTAATTTTCTCTTCCCAAAATCCATATAACAATAAAGGACAGGGAAAAAAATACCATTTTTTCCCCGCACAACAAAAAAAACAACCCACCAATGCAAAATAACGTAGGGGTTAATTTAGTGCAACCCTCCCATGCTCAGCAGCAACCATAATTTGACCAGGTGAATACAACAAATACACCTAATGTTTCTAAGAAAAATCCAAAGATAAAACAAACAAGAGAACCTGTCCAGGGGGGCAGCAGTCAGTAATGCCCCCTGCGAATGCCGGCTGAGGGGAAATCTTAATTAAAATCAGAACTAGGCACAAACCAAAAATAACTCACAAAGGAAAAACAAGAACAATAGTCTTAGTACAAATCATTATTGCGCCATATGTTGGGAATATGATCATTATACTCACCATTGTACTCAAATCACTGAACTGAAAAGGATTCAGGATAATATGGGATAGGGAGGTAAAAATCATCAAACTGCAGTAATGTAGGACCCTTCCCCCCATAAGGGAGTGGTTAATACTCAACAACATCAACCACACCAGAAAAATACCCCTGGAGGGAGCCCCCATAATAACTCTAATCGTGACATTTTCATGCCAGGAGAAGACATTCTCCTGCAAATGCAAAATATAAATTATGAATCTCCTTCGGAGACCAACCCATCTACCTTGACTACAACCATGCATATAGCACTGTTGACCATTCCTTAGATGTCCATAGAACCTATGCAAAACATGGTAAAAGTACCCTTACAGCGAGTAGGACATAATTCAAAGGCCACCTATAGCTGCAACATAGTCGATGACCTGGCTCAATCTCCTTCATATATGTTGGCATTATAAGTCCTGCAATCTTGCCCAAAAAAACAGAAAACCCTACTTTCCACAATAGGTGCAATCAACCCTTCTAATTCACGTTTAATGTTTTTTGACCTAGATAAATCAAGCCCATGACTCCCTTCTCTAATATCCTTCCAAATCCCGGTCTTGATCCAAAACATCACAATCCATCATTGCATCGTGGGTGGAGGGGCATCCACATGTATCATGTCAAAAACTAATTGGAAAAAACTAAGATCTCCATAACTCAAACTATATGAAATTATGCTTAGAAAATATTACGGGCGCCCTTCTGCTCATGTTGGCATATTCCAATACATACCAATACATATCGCTGGAAATATTATACTCATCAACATCAAATTCTTGGATGCATAGTTGGATCACAACATCCTTTTTGGTCGAATTTATACGTATGAAATGATTTTAGTAGCATCCTCTGTATTTAGAGTAATGATGTTCCCCCATGAAGGGAAAGTCGTTACTATTGACTAGCTCACATATTACGAGAAGAAGCCAGTAACTTCCCTTGATGAAGTCCTACCATATGTAGAATCTTCTCTTGAGTTGATTACAACAAACACAGAGTGCGCTCCCAATCCATTCAAACCATCCACTCTCCTCAGAACATATCCTGGGAAACCCCTTGTGTTGATGGAGGAGGTTTCAACAACTCCAGGAGCTACAGTATGCATGATGAGTTCATCAAATACCCAACAGATTTAGGAACCAACATCTGATGCCCAGAGCACCGCTGCTACTGACTCAACATTCCTCCCATATGCCATCACCCAAATCACCATTTTATATTCTCCTCCTGGTTTTGTATCGTACTAAGTTGTGGCAACACTCACATTGAAAAATATGGCTCTTGCAATACCGATATGGTATTTGGCCACTCCGGCCATGTCAGGAAACTCAGGTATCACCTCTACATGCATCATTCCTATTGCCTCTCAGGAGGCCATCTTAACTTAGGGAGCACCTATATCGACACTAGCTGGTTCCACAAAAAAGGATAAGAAAAAAGGGAAGAAGTTGGACACCCTAAAGATTCATCGGATATCTCCACCTTGTTCTTTATGCAGCATAGTTGGCCACCATACCAACACTTTCCACAAGTTAGAAGAATTAAAAACTCTCCTACATTCCCAAAAAATGACCGTGAGCCCTGTAATTGCCTAAATATACCTCAGGCTGAAAAAAGGCAGAGTTTAGGGTAACATCAAACCACGCTCAGTCTGGTAGCTAGCCCTACCAGAATAGAAGAGAGCTCTCTCCGGGTCAATCTCAGCGAAAAGTAATCAATAGGGCTTGAGATGACTGAAACAAAAACTAATTTTAGGCTAGGTATATAAATAAAGGATTTTGAGTTTGATTTTGAGGGGTTTTGTTGGAAAAAAGGGAAAGGCAGTTTTGGGCTTGGGGATGAGGCCAAATTCTTGCAGAGTTCAAGTTGGGTCAAGGAAGGAAATGGCTTTGATGTATTAGATTGAAAGAATGGATAGAAAAGACTGCTGAGGAGATGAAGAGGGAAAGAGGCTGCAAGGATCCTCTTCAAACAGATGAAAACATATAAAACTAAACAAAAGTTTAAGGCAGAGCACCAGCAAACTAATGAATTCTACCTTAGTCACTCATTTGTTTAATTTCAGAAGAAAAGAGAAGGGAAATGGAATACATAAAAAATTAATGAAACTTACAATTACATGAAGAAAAACACCATCAAAACTCAGAGCCACAAGGATCCCAACAAGTGCTGCAAAACCCTGGTCTTTCCTTTGCCAAAAATGCTGAAATGAATATACAATGAGGTGCCAAACTATTCCCAAGAGTCCAACCCTGAAAGTGACTCAGAAAATACATAATATAGACCAACCTAACCCCTCCCCATGCCTCTAGGGGTCAAGCTCATCCTTCTAGAAGCTGTTTCAACCAATTCTAAACTAGGAACTGAAATCTAGGCAATCAAACAACTTGCCTCTATATGGTAGGAAATTGATTCATTCATTTAATTTTCACTTTTTAGTGAATGAATCCTCTAGAACAAGTAAAAATGTGCCAAATTTACATCATGGTCATGAAATTACATCAATATAGATCAAGAGTTACATCAAAAAGTGAAACTAGTCAAAACTGGGCGAAATTCTGAGCTGAAGAGTGAAAAATAGGCCAAAATCCTCTATGCGCCGCGCCCAAAATATCTATGCGTAGCACAAATTTGGAGCTGATTTTTAGGCACTTCCTGAAGTCCAATTTGAGCTCATGATATCTCGTTGGAAATCCCTACCTGTCTACTTTCCAACCCAAGTGGAATTTCTAGATTTGGTGTCCATTTTCCCCTCCAAAACTGCAATCTCCCAAGACTGGTTCCTGTGTGTGTAAAAAGTGGCAAAAAGGCCAATTTCAAGGTGTTTTTGACCCTCTAGGCCACCCAGAACTTGATGAAATCCTTAGGATATTCCTGAGCATGCATAATTTTCCATAGAAAATCTAGAACTATCAATTTTTCCTCCAGAAGATCTCCCAATCATAAGCGCACGCAAGGTGGCGCTACGCGTTGGGCAGGAAAATCTATTTTGTGACCAAAAATTCAAAAATGACAAAATTTTCTCCAAATTTGCTGAAATTTGAAGTGAAGGTCCCCCATCAAGTTCCATGCTCAGCCAAAGAAGCTTCGGCCAAGATTTGAAGTGGATTAGGCCTTTTTTGACGTTTCAGTGCCCTCCTTAGCCTCGCCTTCAGGATCTTGATCCTCGCTTTGCAAACATGTGTGCGGGCCCAATAGTGGTTCTTCATATGTATGAGCATGTCCTTGTCCTTGTTTGCCTTCGCCAATAGTTTCTCAAGATGAATGTTGACTCTCGTAAGCCAAATCTCCCGCTCAAAGGGTGTCATGTCACCTGGTCTTTTTCGGGCCAATTCCCGGTCTTCACGGATTTTCTGCAACTCCATGAGTGTCTGCTCATCCTCCAATTGTTTATTATGATGCTCCAAGTAGTTTATAACCCACTGAGCTCTCTGCAATTTCTCGGTCAATGTGTCAATCTCATCTTTCTGCTCCTGGATGGTCTCTCTCATCTTTGAGCTAGGAGAGCTCAAATCAACATCAATGAGTGTAAAATCAGTGTCTTGGCCTCCTGAAGGGCCCTCATCCTGCATAGGCCTCTTGCCTCTGTCCTGTCCCTGTACCTGTGCTGATGTCGAAGGTGAGACCCTTCCACCCCAAGTGGAGATATTACTCACGCTGCTGATGAAGGTAACGAGACCCCTTCCACCCCAGGTGGAGATAGTACTCGTCGTGCTGCTGAAAATAAGGCTCTGGTGCCTCTCTGATAGGTGACACATACTAGAACACTGATAGGCTCTATCTCAGGACCCTCAAATTGATGTGAAGGCTCACCCGCATCATGAAAAATATCTGGAGGAGGCTGAGGGGCTGTAAAGAAGTCACGGGAAATGAACTCCTCCCATGCAATGCCCCACAATCCAAGCTGATGTACCACTATGATCTTGATGAGCGCATAATGATAAATGATGTTATGCTGCCGCTCGGGAGTCTTCCTCTGCATAAGAGTAGTCATCCTCTCTATGTTTCGACACATGAAATATGGAATGCTCATCATCCTCACTCCCATGAAATGCATCAATAATCGGATATGGTAAGCATAAAGGCGTGAGAACCGGCCCTCACATCTGAAGTACCTAATGATGAGTCTCATCAATGGTGCATAAGATTCCTTCAGAAACTGGAATGGGAATACCCTGCTGAGCTGTCTCATATAGCCAGGCCTGATGTATGGCTCATAATAACTTTGTCTAGTTGCTGTCTCTTGTTCCACTGTTCACCTACATTCGGTATTCCTGTTGCCTGAGAAATGGTTTCTGGTGTCAAGGTGAAATTTAAACCAGCGAGGGTAACCTGACCATCTCGCAAATGTAACACAAAAAAGCGAACCAACTCCTGATGATGTTGAGTTTGAGCAATCATCTCACAATACTGAAAGCATGACTATTGTTGAAAGCAAGCCATTGCAAGTGGGCAGGCCTGCAACTGAGTCAATGAGGTGGGCTCTTCTCTGACGTATCTACCCCATTTACGAGGCCTTCTCAGTGCATGAAGCTCTGTGGTAGAGTCACTGTTTTTATCATATGATGAATTTGTGTCTGTCTCCATTGGTGTTTGCAAGGTATATGACAAGTGTATGTTTGGTTTGAAAGTGAGGAATTGGTGTTTTGTTTTCAATGCCAAATATGCCCAAGAGAAATAAGGAATTGTGAGGAATATGGGACAGTGGGAAAAGTGGACTGTGGAGTTTGTCAAGTGAGATTTGAAATGTGTTAACAGTCACTTGACTGTGTTTAGGGATGTGGGGTTTGGGAATTTGCTACAAATGATATGGGAGAGGGAAAATGGTAGGAAATGGTAGGGTTTAGAAATAGTAAAAATCGGGACAAGTGATATGAGTGATTGTGGAATATAGCGGAATAGGAATGGACTGTAGTTATAGTAGAACTGTGGACGAAAGGGAAAATATGGTGGCATATGACAGGGGTTCAGTACCAAAACCAAATTTTAAAAATTCAAATATAAACCCTATGCAGCAGCCTTTGTCAAAAAGATAGGGTTTATGTTTACACCATTCAAATTCTCCAACCAACCTTTGAAACAACACTAAACACTGATAATGGAAATTTCACAATCTTGTGAACTTACTTGGAGCAAATAATTTGAGTCGTTTCGGAAATTTGATGAAGAAATGGTGAGAATCTGCTTTGGAGACTCTGTGCGCCGCGCACAAACCCAGTGCGCCACACCTCCTGGATGCGCCGCGACAATGCAATTCTGCACAGTGAAAATTGGCCCAATGCACCGCGCGGTCTATGTGCACCGCGCCTTCCTCCCGATGCATCGCGCACTGTTCTCCAACACACAGTCCATCTTAACACATGATTTCTCTCTTCCAAGATTTTGCTTTGGGTCTTTGACAACTTCTTGTTTGAAAATGACATTTGAATGATGAAAATATCTCTTATAGTCATGGCTTTGATTTTTGTTTTGCAAAAACCCACTTTCTTATGTTTAAAATTGGCACTTTTCACTTTTTTAATGTAAACTTTGATTTTCTTGTTTCCATTTGATTTTTTGGCTGAAATGATGAAAATCTTGGCAATTTTTTGCAGGATTGGCATTGGTTTTCAACAAAGGATGACCAGGGCTGTGCCTGAAGTACTTCATAATTGAAAACTTTCAAAATTACAAAGGATGAAATTACATTTATTACAAAAAATAAATTTGACGATTTCTTCTTCAAAACAGAGTTTTGAAGAAGAATATTTCTCAGCATTATTGATGATGAAAATTTTGAAATAGAAACTTATTTCGAACCTCCCTCTGGCCTGCTGGCATTATTGGACACTTTGAAGACGAAATTTGCGAAACCCTAGACCTAAAAAGACCTAAAACCCTAAAATGACTCTTTTTTGACCAAGAGGCCAAAACATGACTATGAATGACTTTAAAATTGATTTGATGAATAGACCTAAGCCATCAGGATAAGGCATGAGGGGTATGAGTGACAAGGCCCTTCCGTCAGATGATGGCATGCCCCTAACGGAATGCAATTGAATGAACTGAATGAGACAACTAAAAATGAAATGCAATAAGAGAAATGATCTTTGACGGAGGGATGAAAAGACCGACTCTAACATTGGCTCCAATGGGGATGGTAGCTCTTGGGAGGTGCCAAGAATGGCAGATCTCTCGGAGAGATAGACAGTGCCTTCGTCCATTGGGCTATGGAATCATTGACTTGAAAAAACTCTTGACTCAATTTATTTGACTGAAACTTGACTCAAATCGACTCAATTTTAAAACTGAAATGACTAAAAACTAACTCGACAAACTGAAACCAAAACTGAAATCCTTCTTCAGAATTATAGCCTTCACTTCGGGCCCCAGACTGAAGAAAAGATCACAGCACACACTTGCAATGAAACTGAAATAAAATGGCATGTAAAATGACAATGTAAACTGCAGAAAACATCTCAGAAATGATACCGCTTGAGCAGCCGACCATTGACCGGCCCTCCTGGACAATCTTCCTCGTTCATCTCCTTCAGAAGAAATGCATTCTGAACACAATACGCAGCAATATTAAAGGGACCTTTCCAGATATTTTCAAACTTACCATGCTTACCTTTGTCCTCATTCCTTGCGTCCCACTTCAGCACCACTTCCTCCAATTGGAATTTGTCCGGCTTTGCTTTCCTGTCATAGATTTTCTTGATTCTCTCCTGCAACTTGAATGTGTTCTGAAAAAATTCATCTCTCATTTGCTGCAAATGAATCATTTGATTTATTCTTCTCTGCATATGGCTTTCTTCACTGCCAGCTTCCTGAAGAAGTTTGACCACCGGAACAGCAAGAGAGGTAGGAAACACCGTGTCTACTCCATATACCAACTCAAAGGGAGACATACCAATGGATTTTTTCTGACTTACTGGGTCTGCCCAAAGTGCATTTACTAACTTTTTATGCCAACCTTTCTTATTGATTTCCAACAACTTTTTAATGATGTTGATAAAATATTTGTTGGAAGATTCCACCAATCCGTTACCTTGCGGATGATAAGTGGTTGAGTGTCCCAAAGTGATATGATACTTGTTACAAAACTCAACCATATTTTTTGATTTGAAAGCTGCTATGTTATCAGTAATTTTCTTATTCGGGCAACCAAAGCGAGACAAAATGTTTTTCTCAAGGAATGAAATTATTGCCACATCCGTAGCTTGCCTGGTGGGAATTGCTTCGATCCATTTCGTGAAATAATCTATCGCTGTGACGATCCATCTATGCTGAGCTGAAGAAGGAGGATGAATCTCCCCAATGAAATCCAAACCCCACTACTGAAAAGGGGCGCTTACCTCAATAGGCTTAAGTGGCAAAGGCTGTAATTTCTGTCTTCCTTCAAAAATCTGACACTCATGGCAGCTTTTGACAGTCTTATACACATCAGCAAACAATTTCGGCCAATATTATCCGGCTCTCAAAATCTTATTGGCTGTTGTTTTCCAAAACAGGTGACCGCCACAATCTCCTTTATGAAAATCCTCCATAACCCGCTTTGCTTCTTCTTCCACCAAACAATTCAAAAAAACACCACCAGGATCTTTCCAATAAAGTGCAGAATTCAAAATACAAAATTTTGCAGCCTTCAATTTCAGAGTTCTACCTTTGTTTTTAGTCATGCCAGGCGGTGGTGACAAATTTTGAAGAACATACACAATATCTGAATACCACGGAGAAGCAACAAAAATTTCTGATACTTGAAGTGGCGAATTCTCCTCATCCTCATCAGACATAGCAGCAATCAGATTTATGTCTAGTGCATGCAAATTTGATTCAGCCATAAGCCTCGTCAGCCCCTGTCCCTTGATAAGCTTCGTGGGATTTATCTCCACATCATACTTCAGCAAAGCTGCAATCCACTTGCCTCGTCTTCCTTCCGGATCAGTTTGTACTAAAACATCTTTCACGGCAGCGTTAGGAACATAAGCCAAAATATGAGAATGCAAAATGTATACCCGGAAATCATTTAATGCTTTTACCAGTGCCAGAGCTTGCTTCTCAATGATGTTATATTTCAAGGCTGCATCTCTTATAGTTCGACTGAAAAAATCTATTGGCTTCTCATGCTCATCTCTTTTATGCATTAACACAGCTGCCATGGTATGCTCCGAAGCAAATGAAAACAAAATAAAATCTTGGGTGTAATCCGGGCTGATCAAAACTAGAGCTAAAGATAGTGCCAACTTCACCAAATTAAAGGACTTTACAGCCTCTTCAGTTCACTTCACTTGGCTGTCTTTTTTAAGCATGTTAGTAATCTCTCTTAGATGTTCAGCAAGATTAGGCACAAAGCGGCGTAAAAAGTTCATCTTACCATTAAAAGACTGAATCTCCTTCTTGTTCCTGGGAGGGTCAATTTTCTGAATTTCTTCTACACGTGCTGGGTCAATACGAATGCCATCTTTTGAAATAATGTGACCAAGTAGTTTTCCCTCATCCATGGCAAACAAGCTCTTCTTCAGATTAAGTGACACACCATATTTTCTGCACTTTTGAAAGAAAATTTTCAAGTGACACATATGATCTTCATCCGAATTGGAAAAGACCGTCAAATCATCAAGGTATATAACAAGAAAAACATCCTTCTCATTCGAAAAAGCCATGTCCATTGCCCGCCGAAATGTCGCACCAACATTCTTCAAACCGAATGGTATCTTGGCATAGTGGAAAGTTCCCCACGGAGTAGTGAACACTGTTTTGTCTCGGTTGTCCTCATGGACCAGAATTTGGTTATACCCAGAATAACCATCGAGTAGTGACATACGAGACGCTCCAAATACTCGTTGAAGTATATGATCCATTTTGGGCAATGGCTAATTGTCCTTCAATGACACCTTGTTCAGATTTTGGAAATCAATTCACAACCGAATCTCACCTGTATTTTTCCGCACTGGCACCAAATTGGAAATCCAATTAGAAAATCCGATGGGAAAAATGATTCCTGCTTTGTACAGCCTATTTACCTCCTTCTTAATTGATGGCAGCAACTTTGGGTTCATTCTTCTCAGCTTCTATCTAAAAGGCTTCTGATTAGGCTTGATTGGAATAGTGTGCTGAATTATATTCGTATCATACGTCTTCAAGTCTGAATAATCCCAAGCAAACACATCAGCAAAAGAGGACAACAAACTGATATATTTAGCCTTTACCTCCGGTGGCAATGCTTTTGACAATTTCACCATCTTTGGATTCTCAGCTGATCCAATGTTTACATCTTCAACTCCCTTTTCAGTTGGCCGCAAGGTTGGTTTTTTAGCTACATCATCCTGATAGAAGAGCTCTTCTAAATGTATCAAACCTTTAGGAATAACATTATCTTTCAGCTGCAACACTTCCATTTGATTGACTTGCACATCAGCTTCACCATCATCATATTCTACATCAATTGAGGTATCTTTGAACTTACCTTTGTTTTGCAGAAATTCATTAATCTCATCATCATCTTGGAAAACTTGCCAACATCTTTGATTATCCGGGACGGTAGGACGGTGCTTCACATGGATTTCGAACTTATTACTTGAATTCATTGGGATCTTCAAATTACTTGCTGCCTTAGCAAGTGCATCTGCAATTCCATTTTGAATTCGAGGAATACAAGTCAAGGTATAATCTGAAAACAGCTTCAAAATATCAAGAACAACATTTCGGTAAGCCCGCATTCGGGGATGATTCATTTGGTATTCACCCTTCACTTGCTTAATCACCAATTCGGAGTTTCCATAGACTGAAATTCTCTTAGCATTCAGCTTTCTAAGAATTTTTAGGCCAGCATTAAAAACTTATTCTAAATGCTGAGCGCGTGCCTCCCTGCGCGTTCCTTGACCTAGCAGCCGACTGCTGGTCTCTTCCTTGCTGTGCGAGGCCTCCAGCCTCTGGCCTCCCATGGCCACTTTGAATGCCGCCTCGGAGGGCCCATTTGATCAGTCCAATGCAGATGCTTGTATTCAGTCTGCAGCTGATGCATTTTCCGCCTTAGTCAAATCTCTACAGCCTCAAAGATCTCGTCCTGCTCTGTCCAAATTTGTAAAGAAACTGGATGGGTTGCAAGAAGTTGACCTTCCTCCTACGTTACTTCGAATGGCTGCTCTCTCTTTAGCAGAGCGGGGGCTCATCGGTCAGTTCACAGGCCTATGGCCTTCCCCAAAAATTGTTCAACGATGGATCGAAAGAAACTGGGCAGACAAAGTTAATGGTAAAATCTCCATTCGTTTCTGTGGGAAAGGTTATTATACGTTCCACTTCGAATCCAGAGCAGACAAGGATCTAATCTTCAGAAATGGGCCGTACTTCATGGACTCGCGTGGTCTGTATCTGAACAAATGGACTCCAGATTTCGATCCCGAGCTGGATGTCCCCAATGCTGTTCCAGTTTGGGTTCGTCTTCCGCATCTCCCGCTCCACTGCTGGGGAGATGACTCGGTTCGAGCCATCGGCAATGCTGTTGGAAAATACATTGATCGGTGTGAGCCAAAGGATAATATGCAGGCGTGTGCGCGGATATGCGTTGAAGTGGACCTCGGCAAGGGCCTCCCAGAAGCAATCAAACTAAAGGTGGACGATTGGACACATATTCAGCAACTAGACTACGAACAAATCCCTTTCAAATGCAAGGTATGTCACGAGTACGGCCATTTTTCCAATCGATGTTCTAAAATTGTTAATGTTGAACCTGCTCAACCAGAAGATCAATGGGAAACTGTAAAAAAGAAGAAGATTGCCCCTGGATTAAAAGCAACCTTTGAAGAGGCTCCTCCCAAATCTGCTCCTATCAAGCCTATTCCCCCTTCAGCTCCGCCCAAAGCCTCCTCCTCAGTTGTCCCTCCCCCCTCCTCTCCTCTTGGTCCACCCATCCTCCCCACTTCGGGACCTTCCACTGACTCTCCCTTGATCTCTTCAAATCCCTTTGGTGCCCTCTCTCTCCCTGACAATGATCCTCTGATCCCCCTTGAAAATGACCCTCCCATCCCTTTTTCCCTTTCCCAATCCTCCCCCTCCCATTCCCTTGACCCCCCCCCCACCCCGAGCTACTAGAAGCACCTCGAAAGAGCATGGAATCAATCAAGAACCCCAAAAAAAAGGCCCTGGCAGGAAATCAAGTAAACAACAAAGGAACGAAAATGCTCAAAAAGACATCGCCATGGGAACTCAAACTCCCATAGAAACCTATACATTGGGACAAAACAACAAAGAAACAATACATAAGGAGCAAGGGGGACGAGCATCCCTCCGAAACCCAAATACCCAATGATGAAAGTTATATCATGGAACTGTAGGGGACTAGGGCACCCCTCAAAAATTGCTGCCCTGAAAGACCTCATAGATCATGAAAAGCCAGGAATTGTAATGATTCAGGAAACAAAGAAAAGACTGCAAGAGATGACAAGAATTATAGAACAGTACAGGCATTATGAGGGACAAACATGTGAAGCAAGAGGAGCTTTTGGAGGTATCATCACAATGTGGAACAAAAATATTTGGAAATGCACCTCCAAAACTATCAATTTACATTGGATCAAAGTCACACTAGAAAAACATGCAGAGGATAAGCAAATAGTCATTTATAACATTTATGCTCCAAACCATTTCAGAGATAAAGATCAATGCTGGGCCACACTACAAGAAGACATACAAGTTGAAGACAATAGAAATATCATAGTAAGGGGAGATCTAAATCTCATATTACACTCCAATGAAAAAAGAGGAGGCATCTTCTCGCATGATCCTTATAGAGCAAAGCTGGAAAACATCATGCAAGAGTGTGATTTGGTAGACATCATCCCAAAAAATAGGAGGTACACTTGGAACAATCGCAGGTTGGGCAGAGATAACATTCTGGAGCGCCTTGACAAAATTTAGTAAATACTTCTTTCCTCTCTGAGTTTTCCACTGCTCATGCTGATATTCTGCCATATTCAGGTTCTGATCACTATCCCATTAGCATTTTTCTGGAAGCACATGGTCCTTTGGGGCCTTTTCCTTTCAAATACAACTCTCTTTGGCGTAACAATCCTGCTGTGGATCAGATTGTCCAAACAGCCTGGCATCACCACATAGAAGGATCACCGGGATATATTTGGGAATGCAAGCTGAAAAATACAAAACACGCCTTGAAGGATTGGGTGAAGCAGCACTACAAAGAACCATAAGATGTCAAAGCTGAGCTAAAAAATAAACTGAAAGAAACTCATAGGAAAATCGAGGAAAATGGGCTATCCCAAGAGGACAAAGCATTAGAAAGTGATATATATTATCAGCTGTACCGGGTTAATAGAGAAGAAGAGCAGAAATGGAGAATCAAGTCAAGACAGCTTTGGCTTCATGGAGGAGATAAAAATACAACCTTCTTCCATAAGCAAGCAACTGTCCGGAAAGTTAGAAATAATGTCACCATGATCAACAATGAGGAAGGTTGCCCCCAAAAAACCCAAGAAGCCATCAAGAAAACTGCCTCAGCATATTACAGCACTCTCCTAACAGAGACTAAGGAAACTGAGGATTATTCCGACCTTCTACAGCATATGCCCAAAGGTATCAATGAGGATATTAATGCAGATTTGATTAAGGAGATCAATGAAGAAGAAATACTTGATGCCATCTGGGCTCTTCAGCTAGATAAAGCACCAGGCCCAGATGGCTTCCCTATCTATTTCTATAGAGCCTACTGGGGATTAATAAAAAAATATCTTGTCAAAATGATAAGATGGGTCCAACAGAAATGCAAAATTGGAGGATTCACTAATGCTACCCATCTTGCTCTTATCCCTAAAGAAAATCGACCTTTGACTTTCTCTCGTTTCCGCCCAATTTCTTTATGTAACTCATCATATAAAATTTTGACAAAAATCTTGGCCACGCGCCTAAAACCCATCCTCCCCAGTATCATATCTAAAAATCAAGGGGGCTTTTTGGCCAATAGACAAATTTCGGACTCCATCCTTCTCGTCCAAGAGGCCATTCACTCTAGTCAAACTCGAAATGAAAAGGGCTTCATCTTAAAGTTAGACTCAGCCAATGCCTTCGACCGAGTCAGACATTCCTTCCTTTTTGCTGTGCTTGAAAAAATGGGATTTGCCGAATCCTTTATTAGCCTCATCAAAGCCTGCATTACAGGGCCTTGGATTTCCCCTCTTCTAAATGGCAGGCCTGGACCTTCATTCCAATCCTCTCGAGGCCTTAGACAAGGCTGCCCTCTCTCACCTTACCTCTTTATATTAATGGCTGAATCTTTTAGTAGAGCTATGGATTACAATCGTCGCATGGGCCTCATCACCGGGATCAAATTTGATAATGGAGTGAAGAACATCAATCATTCTCAGTTTGCCGACGAAACTCTTCTGATGGGGGGAGCTTCAAACATAATAGCCCGTCGTTTTAAAACTCTCCTAGACAAATACATGAGCTACTTTGGAGGTCTAATAAATTATCTCAAGAGCTGTATTTATGGGTGGAACACTTCGGCACAAGTCCTCCATAGGATTGCTCGTACCCTTGAGGTTCCTTATAAGCTGAATTGGGAGTAATTTACTTACTTGGGCATGTCTGTGAGTGCCGGCAAGCTGAAAGCTACAACCTGGGAAGTTATTATTGACAAAATGAAAAGGAAGATACAACATTGGGGCACTTCTTGGCTTAACCCTGCAGGGCGCATAATTATTTTGAAAGCAGGCCTCTCCTCCCTGCCCTTGTACTGTTTTACACATTTGCAAGCCCCTGCCAACCTTCATCTCAAAATGGATGCTCTCCTTCGTCATTTTCTTTGGCAAGGAGGGAGGAACGAAAAGAAAAAATATAACTTGGTAAACTGGAAGCAGGTTACCCAGCTGTGTGAGAATGGAGGGCTGGGAATAAGATCATCTAAACCCCTCAACCTCGCCTTTTCTGGCAAGTTGGTTTGGAGACTCATAACTGGAAAGAATGCTTGGTGGAAATCTGTTATTGAAAAAAAATACCTCAGTCACCCAAGGCACCAGCTCTTGGATCATGAGCTTCCCAACAGAGCATGTTCTAAGATCTAGAGAATGTGTAAAAAAGCTATAACATTTCTTGACCAACACACTTCCAAGGTGCCCAAAGGAGGCAACTATATAAGAATTGGAGAAGACAGAATAATGGGGAAACAGCCCATAAGCCAACAGCCTGGTACTCAGAAGATTCTAGCTCTTTTCAACAGTGAAGGTATTCACACTCTAGATCAGATCTCTCAATGGGAAGCCCACTCCCACACCTGGAAAGGTTGGAGTTTTCCTCATATACCAGCAGTTGCAGAAAACCGTTTCAACAACCTGAAAACTCATCTTCATGGTTTAGCGCCCTCCAAACGCTACCTTGCTGATGATTTTAGATGGGATCCTTCAGGCACTATCTACACAATTAAGGCTGCTTATCATCAGATCTACATCAACGAATATCCCATGGCAATCTGGGCTCATTGGAGACTTGTGTGGAAGGCAGAAACTCTCCCAAAAATTAAATTCTTCTTATGGACCCTCTTAAAAGGGAAACCCCTCACTGCTGAGAACCTCAGAAAGTGAGGAATTATTGGACCATCTCGCTACCCAAACTGCCAAAATGAAGAAGAGACAAGCCAGCATTTATTTATAGATTGCCCTTTTGCATCAGCCTGCTGGAAGGAAGCCTACCGGAGTCACAATCCACCCTGGGTGCCTGGCACTAGTATATTTGAAGTGATGCACATATGGAAAAAGAGTTACCCGTGGGGAAGAAAAGCAAACAATACAGCTCGAAGGGTATGGAATGCCCTACCCTGCACACTTCTCTGGAACATCTGGCTAGCAAGAAACAGAATGATCTTCAAAGGCACAGAAACTAATGTCAGAAAAATTTACAACAAAGCCTGGAATCTCAACTTGGAAACTCTAACCACAAAATGTCATGGGAATCTGAAGGTGCTGGACCTAACAGTTGAAGAAAGGAGTTACATAAGGGATATTCTGGACAAAAGCAGCATAGAACAAAAAATAAATGACCCCTATAGCAGAGACAGCCCCAGATGTAGCTGGAAAATCAGAATGAAAGATGAAGAATTTGCTTGGTGGCTCAGGAACAACAATGCCCATTATCTTTTTTTCGATGGAGCCTCCAAATCCAACCCAGGAGTGGCTGGGGCTGGAGGTTTCATCTGCAACGGTAATGGTGTTGTGTTATCTGAATATGAATGGGGTCTGGGCTATGCCTCAAACAACAGGGCTGAAGCTTTCGCCCTCCTTCAAGGTCTGCTACAGCTTCAGAAGCTTGGCATCTCCAAGGTTAATATTATTGGAGACTCTGCCATTATTATTGGTCTGATGGTAAGCAAAAGAAAATCCCAAAATCTGAGTTTGCAGCAAATTATTGAGCGATGTCACAATCTCGACCAGCAAATGAAAGGCCATCTCTATTACCATGTCCTCAGATCACATAACAAAACTGCAGATAAATTGGCAAATAATGCTTGCTCTCATTCGATTGGTCACCTTCGGTGCAATGGCACTGATCATTTCTCATTCTTACCATGATTAGGCCTTTTCCTCTTTGCAGATCCACCCCACAACAGTTTTTTGTTCGTGGCTTCCGAAGCTCTCTGCCCTGCCTCTCTGCGAAGAATCAAAACCCTGCTTTCTACCCATTGGCATTGCCCTTCACTGAGTTAACCCCTTCAGCAGCAAACTCTGATTCTTATTGGATCTCCTCTCTAAATCCTTTAAATATCTGCGCTCTCAGCAACTCCAACTTTTCGTGCTCTTTTAAGTGTTCCTCTGCTCCTGTTGACCTCTTTTCTCCAGCGTATAGGCCACAGGCGCACATTGCCGGCTCCTTAACCACATGTTGTGCTTATTCCCAGCGTGTCTACACGCTGAAATCTCGGCGTCTCGCAACCTGTTATTGATGCGCCCAGGGGTGGTCATCGGAGGAGTTGTGCCCTCAACTCTGGCAAAAGCAAAAATAGGTCAGCACTTTTTCCAGCTGCCATCTAAACCAGCAACCAAACTTGTGAAAAAAAAAATAAAAAATTTTAGGCCAGCAATCAGAGCTTCGTACTCAGCCTCATTGTTCAAACAATCAAATGCTAGCTTGTAAGAACATACCCATACATTGCTCGGTACCTTGTTTGGAGCGGAAAAAGGACTGGGTACCCAAATACCAATTCCAGCACCATCATTTCCCACTGTAGCATCGAAATCCATGGTCCATAGACCCTCTTCATCATCTTCTAAGTGCTAAAATTGTGTTAGCTCTGTTTTTTATGCTTGCTGTCCACTATCTTTAGCTGATTGCTCAACTGTGCTTTCCGGTTTTTGCCTTTCTTTCTTCAAAAATTCTCTGAAATTCTCGGTAATCTCTGGAATATCTTCTACTTGAACTAACTGACTATCTACATCATTGAAACTATCTGCATACAAAAAAAAAAAACTCTAAATCTGTATGTACATAATTAATTGGATGATTAACCAGTTTCTCCTTGGTTGTGATCATGTACTTCATTTTTTGTTCCCGGTACAAATTTCTCATTTAGCCAAACACGGGAATCGTTGCATAGGAGAAATATAATTGTAATGTCCCTTTCAATTTTTCTCCTCAAGATCTGGAAAGCAACATACCAAATCTGGGAGGAATGTCTGCCACAACTACGTCCATCAAAACATTCTTTGTTGGAATCTGATCCAAACTAACAACCAAGTATTTAATGAGCCCAATACATCTCACTCTGCTAGAATCAAATGAATAAAGATCATGGTACTTCCTAGTGATGTCCAAACCCAACTTCTCCATGATTTCCTTCGGCATAAGATTATGGGAAGCACCGGAATCAAACATGACATTATGAAATACAAACTCATGCAATCGAAGACTGATATAAAAAGGAGGCATTTCACTATCTAGAGACTCACCATCTAACACTGGTCCAAATATCAGTTCAGGTTGATCATGTTCAATATTCACCATATCAGACATAGGATTGAAATTCAAAATTTTAGAAACTTGACCTCTATAACTGCTGTTCTTCATTATTTCAGTCAAGGTAATGGATACCTTTAATTTAGAAATCTCATTCTCCAAACTAAAGGCTGAAGTCTTTTCTTTCTCTTTGGCTGGAACATCTTTCTTATTAGACTTCTCCCTCGATGTAATTGGCTGATTTGATTTTTCTGCTGATGATGACTTGGTGGCAGCGGGATCAACTATCTCTTTTTCTTTCTTTTGTGCAACAGGTGAATCGTTTTTAGGCGCTGAAACTTCCTTTCTCTTTTGGATTGGGTTGACAGGCACATCTCTGTTTCTAAGAGAATATTTCTTTTGCTGGGTTGACAAGGCATTCATATAACCTCTCTGATACTCATCCGACTCTTCCTCAAGAGCTGCATCATTGGCCAAGATAAAATCCTCATCTCTTTGTACAGTTGAACTTTTTGCATACTCCTCATCTTTAGTGATATAAATGGGAAAATAATCAGGAGTAAAGAAGTGATTTTCCTCTCCTACTACATCATCTTCATCATCTAAATCCTGACCAACAAAATTCTGCTAAAGAGGTGTCTTTACTTGTTGCTGGACTGCTAGTTCTTGTGCTCGCTGCTCTCGTTGTTTGATCCTGAATTGTGGCTGATGCTAACCACGGAAATTGGGATTTCAAATCTGTGGTTCGGGCTTATCAAGTGTGAGCTTTTCAATCATTTTTTCCACCTTGCGAAGTAGCTGATCTGATGTAGAAGCTTCTTCCTTTATTACGACTTTCTTCTCAGCTCTCAATCTAGCTCTCTTGTCATTCAAATTAGCTTCAACGCTAACAACAATTTTCTGCATATCCTCTAAGGTGGGTTGATCTCTTTCGCATAATGAATAGGCCATGTTCGGATCAAAACCATCCGGAAACTTAAGCAAAGCTGATTTCTTAGATGGCCTTAAATCATCAGGAATTGCATTATAAACCGCATTAAATCTAATACAATAGTCTTGGACGGACTCACCAGCATTGCGCTTGATCTTGGTATATTCAGAAGTGATTTGAAGTGGATCTTTCTTTATTTCCCACCGATCTAGAAACTGTCTCTGAAGCTCGGCCAATGTAGCAATACTTCTGGGCTGCAAAGCTCTGAACCACTTACGCACCTCACCTCCAAAAGTTTGCACAAACAATCTCATGGTGACATTTTCTTCATCAATTTCATGGAGATCAAAAAAGTCTGTCATTCTGTCAATATGCTGCTGAGCGGGCACACTTTGAGGAGTACCATCAAACAATGGAATCTTACTCTGATAATCAGCGGGCATGGCATCCAAGTTTTGGGGCAAGACAAGAGGTGCGAATCTAGCAGTCATTGTTCTTGTTGGATTTATAATCTGTCTTGGAGAAACGGGTGGAATAGGAGCAGTAGATGTACAAGGTGTATGTGGTGGGGATGGAGGAGAAACTAATGAAGATTGCTGATCAGATATAGATGGTTGCACGGGAATGGTAGGAATGAAAGAAGGCTCGGTGGGGATTTGTGAATCAGAAGTAACTGTTGATGGACCAAGAGTTTCAGATGCAGATTCGATAAACTCAGGAATATTCGTTGCCACAATAGAGTTTTGAATGTTCAAAATGTAACTATCAATGGATCTATTAGCTTGTTCAATCTCAAGATACTTGATAAACTCGAGATTTATGACAGTAGAACTAGTAGCACTTTTAGACTTAGTTTCAAACAACGACAACTCGAATTGATCATCAAACTAAATATCTTCAAGGAATTCAAATACAGTAGGGCATGAATGAGATTTAAACAAAGGGATCATGGGACTTTCTTGACGGAGGATTCTTGGAATCAGATTGGGATTCTCATACACTGGAGGTGGATCGGGATCTGGATTTGCTCTTGTATGTCTTCTGGGAGCCAGTTTGTTGGATTAATTCAAAAATCAAAGGACAAAACCAACTTGTTTCAGCCTATCAAATTCTAGACTCATCACCAAAAATTCCAGAACGATCTGATATACTGGGGTAATTCACAATTTAAGTGTCACGTCCACAAACTAAACCGGAGATTGACTGAAGCAGCGTTTATCTACTTCCGCTAATGCAAAGAAAAAGCGTTTCGAAGGCTACCTCGCATAAATTCAGGCTATGTCTATAGATTATGAAACAAATAACACCAACAAGCAAACCATTTTTTCCCCAGTATGGTCACCACTATGTTATTGCCTAAATCTACCTCAGGCTGAAGGAAGGCAGAGTTCAGGGTAACATCAAACCACGCTCAGTCTGGTAGCTAGCCCTACCAGAACAGGAGAGGGCTCTCTCCGGGTCAATCTCAGTGAAAAGTAATCAATAGGGCTTGAGATGACTGAAACAAAAACTAATTTTAGGCTAGGTATATAAATAAAGGAGTTTGAGTTTGATTTTGAGGGGTTTTGTTGGCAGTTTTGGGCTTGGGGATGAGGCCAAATTCTTGCAGAGTTCAAGTTGGGGCAAGGAAGGCAATGGCTTTGATGTATTAGATTGAAAGAATGGATAGAAAATACTGCTGAGGAGCTGAAGAGGGCAAGAGGCTGCAAGGATCCTCTTCAAATAGATGAAAACATATAAAACTAAACAAAATTTTAAGGCAGAGCACCAACAAACTAATGAATTCTACCTTAGTCACTCATTTGTTTAATTTCAGAAGCAAAGAGAAGGGAAATGGCATACATAAAACATTAATGAACTTACAATTACATGGAGAAAAACACCATCAAAACTCAGAGCCACAAGGATCCCAACAAGTGCTGCAAAACCCTGGTCTTTCCTTTGCCAAAAATGCTGAAATGAATATACAATGAGGTGCCAAACTATTCCCAAGAGTCCAACCCTGAAAATGTCTCAGAAAATACATCATATAGACCATCCTAACCCCTTCCCATGCCTCTAGGGGTCGAGCTCATCCTTCTAGGAGCTGTTTCAACCAATTCTAAACTAGGAACTGAAATCTAGGCAATCAAACAACTTGCCTCTATATGGTAGGAAACTGATTCATTCATTTAATTTTAACTTTTTAGTGAATGAATCCTCTAGAACAAGTAAAAATGTGCCAAATATACATCATGGTCATGAAATTACATCAATATAGATCAAGAGTTACATCAAAGAGTGAAACTAGTCAAAACTGGGCGAAATTCTGAGCTGAAGAGTGAAAAATAGGCCAAAATCCTCTATGCGCCGCGCCCAAAATCTCTATGCGTAGCACAACTTTGGAGCTCATTTTGAGGCACTTCCTGAAATCCAATTTGAGCTCACGATAGCTCGTTGGAAAGCCCTGCCTGTCTAATTTCTAACCCAAGTGGAATTTATAGATTTGGTGTCCATTTGCCCCTCCAAAACTTCAATCTCCCAAGACTGGTTCCTGTGTGTGTAAAAAGTGGCAGAAAGGCCAATTTCAAGGTGTTTTTGACCCTCTAGGCCACCCAGAACTTGATGAAATCCTTAGGCCATTCCTAAGCATGCATAATTTTCCATAAAAAATCCAGAAATATCAAGTTTTCCTCCAGGAGATCTCCCAATCATAAGCGCGCGCAAGGTGGCGCTACGCATTGGACAGGAAAATCTGTTTTGTGACCAAAAATTCAAAAATGACAAAATTTTATCCAAATTTGCTGAAATTTGGAGTGAAGGTCTCCCATCGAGTTCCATGCTCATCTAAAGAAGCTTCAACCAAGATTTGAAGTGGATTAGGCCTTTTTCGACATTTCAGTGCCCTCCTTAGCCTCGCCTTCAGGATCTTGATCCTCGCTTTGCAAACATGTGTGCGGGCCCAATAGTGGTTCTTCATATGTCTGAGCATGTCCTTCTCATTGTTTACCTTCGCCAATAGTTTCTCAAGATGAATTTTGACTCTCGTAAGCCAAATCTCCTGCTCAAAGGGTGTCATGTCACCTGGTCTTTTTCGGGCCAATTCCTGATCTTCATGGATTTTCTGCAACTCCATGAGGGTCTGCTAATCCTCCAATTGTTTATTCCACTGCTCCAAGTAGTTTATAACCCACTAAGCTCTCTGCAATTTCTCGGTCATTGTGTCGATCTCAGCTTTCTGCTCCTGGATGGTCTCTCTCATCTTTGAGCTAGGAGAGCTCAAATCAACATCAATGAGTGTAAAATAAGTGTCTTGGCCTCCTGAAGGGCCCTCATCCTACATAGGCCTCTTGCCTCTGTCTTGTCCCTGTACCTATGCTGATGTCGAAGGCGAGACCCCTTCCACCCCAAGTGGAGATAGTAATCGCGCTGCTGATGAAGGTAACGAGACCCCTTCCACCCCAGGTGGAGATATTACTCGTCGTTCTGCTGCAAATAAGGCTCTGGTGCCTCTTTGATAGGTGATGTTAGTTCCTAGATCCACCTTAGGCTGAAATAAGGCAGAAGAAGGACAACACCAAACCATGCTCAGCCTCGTAGCTAGCCCTACGAGGACAGGAGAGGGCTCTCTCCGGGTCGATCTCAATTAAAATATTCAAAGGGGTTTGAGATGACTAAAACAACAAATGATCTTAGGATAGATAAACAAATAGGATTTTTGATTTTGATTTTTAGGGGTTTTTTTTGGAAAAAGGGAAAAACAATTTTGGGCTTGGGGATGAGGCCAATTTCTTGCAGAGTTCAAGTTGGGGCGAGGTAGGCAGCGGCTTTGATGTATGAGACCAAATGAATGGATTGAAAATACTACTGAGGAGCTGAAGAGGGCAAGAGAGTGCAAGGACCCTCTTCAAACTGACGAAAAACATATAAAACTAAACAAAAGTCTAAGGCGGAGCACCATCAAATCAATGAATTCTACCCCAGTTACTCATTTGTTTAATTCAGAAGCAAAGAGAAAGGAAATGGCATACATATAACATTAATGAAACTTACAATAACATGAGAAGAACATCATCAAAACTCAGAAGCCACAAGGATCCCAACAAGTGCTGCAAAACTCTGGTCTTTCCTTTGCCAAAAATCTGAAATGAATGTACAATAAGGTGCCAAAATTTTCCGAAGTATCCAACCCTAAAAATGTCTCAGAAAATAAAATATATAAACCATCCTAACCCATTCCCATGCCTCTAGGGGTTGAGCTCAACCTTCTAGGAGTTGTTTCAACCAATTCTAAACATGGAGCTAAAATCTAGGTAGCCAAACAACTTGCCTCTATATGCTAGGAAACTGATCCATTCACTTAATTTTCACTTTTTAGTGAATGAATCCTCTAGAACAAGTAAAAACATGCCAAATTTACATAATGGTTACCAAATTACATCAAGATAGATCAATCATCACATGAAAAAGTAAAACTAGTCAAACTGGCCGAATTTCTGAGCTGAAAAGTGAATTTTGGGCAAAATTCCTCTATGCACCGCGCCCAAATTCTCTATACGTCATGCCACTTTGAGCCTGCTTTTGGGGCACTTCCCGAAGTCCAAATTGAGCTCATGATAGCTAGTTGGAAATCCCTAGATGTCTGCTATCCAACCAAAGTGGAATTTTTCAATTTGGATGTAATTTTCCCCTCCAAAACTGCAATCCCCCAAGACTAGTTCCTGCTGGTGCAAAAAGTGGCAGAAAGGCCATTTTTGGAGTGTTTTTGGCCCTTTAGGCAGCCCAAAATTTGATGAAATGCTTCGGCCATTCCTAAAAATACATAATATATCATTACAAACCCAAAAATGCAAATTTTTCCTCCAGAAGATGTCCCAATCATAAGCACGCGTCGAGTGGCGCGACGCGTCGGGCGGAAAAACTTGTTTTGCAACCAAAATTTTCAAAAATGACAAAATATTCTCCAAATTTGCTGAAATTTGGAGTGAAGGTCTCCCATCATGTCTCATGCTCAGCCAAGGAAGCTTCGGCCAAGATTCGGAGTGGATCCGACCTTTTCCGACATTTTAGTGCTTTTCTCAACCTCGCCTTCAAGATCTTCATTTTCGCTCTGCAAACATGTGTGCGGGCCCAATAGTGGTTTTTCATATGCCTGAGCATGTCTTTGTCCCTATTGGCCTTCGCCAAGAGCTTCTCCAGATGAATTTTGACGTGTGTAAGGCAAGTCTCTCGCTCAAATGGTGTCATGTCACCTGGTCTCTTTCGGGCCAATTCCCGGTCTTCACAGATTTGCCGCAACTCTATGAGTGTCTGCTGATCCTCCAGTTGTTTATTCCGCTGCTCCAAGTAATTTATAACCCAATGAGATCTCTACAACTTCACGGTCAAAGTGTCAATCTCAGCTTTTTGTTCCTGGATGATTTCTTTCAGCTTTGAGCTGGGAGAGCTCGAATCAACATCGATGAGTATAAAATCAGTGTCTTGGCCTCCTGAAGGGCCCTCATCGTGCATAGGCCTCTTGCCTTTGTCCTGAACCTGTACCTGTGCTGATGTCGAAGGTGAGACCCCTTCCATGCCATGTGGAGATAGTACTTCCGCCGCTGATGAAGATAACGAGACCCTTTCCACCCCTGGTGGAGATAGTACTCGTCGTGCTGCTGCAAATAAGGCTCTGTGGCCTCTCTGATATGTCACACACACTGGAGCACTGATAGGCTCAGTCTCAGGAACCTCAAACTGATGTGAAGGCTCTCCCTCATCATGAACAATCTCGAGAGGAGGCTGGGGGGTTGCAAAGAAGTCACGGGAAATGAACTCATCCCATGTGATGCCCTGCAATCCAAGCTGATGTACTACGATGATCTTGATGAGCGCATAATGATAAATGTTGTTATGCTACTGCTCTGGAGTCTTCTTCTGCACAAGGGTAGTCATACGCTCTATGTTTCGACACATGAAGTATGGAATATTCATCAGTCGCACCCTTGTGAAATGCATCAAGAGTCTGACATGGTATGCATAAAAGTGCGAGAATCTACCCTCATAGATGAAGTATCTAATGATGAGTTTCATTAATGGCGCATAGGACTCCTTCAGAAACCGGAGCGGGAATACTCTGCTCAACTGCCTCAAATATCTAGGTCGGATGTAAGGCTCATAATATGCTCTATCCAACTGCTCTCTTTTATTCCACTCCTCACCAATGTTCGGTATCCCGATCGCCTCAGAAATGGTCTCTGGTGTCAAAGTGAAGTTCACTCCAGCAAGGTTTACATGACCATTACGCAAATGTAGGACAAATAAGCAAAACAACTCCAGATGGTGCTGAATCTGAGATATCATCTCACAATACCGAAAACATGAATGTTGCTGAAAGCATGTCATTGCAAGCGGGCAGGCCTGCAATTGAACCAAAGAAGTAGGCTCCTCTCTGACGTGCCTGCCACTCTTATGAGACCTCCTTGGTACATTTAGCTCTGCCGTTGAATCACTATCCTGCTCATATCCCTACTCATATGATGAATTTGTTTCTGACATGATGCTGAAAATTTTGTCAACTGTATGTTTGGTTGGTTTGAAAATGAGCAATTAATGTCTTTGTTTCAATGCCAAATGTGTACTGAAGGAATAATGAGGGACTGTGGTAAGTATAAATAGTGGGAAAGAGGACTGAAAAATGAAATTTATCATGTGAAAATAATCACTTAACTGTATGGGGATTAAGGATTTGGAAACTCTTTGCAAATAATATGGGAAAGGGAAAGAGATAGGAGTGGTAGGGTTTAGTAAATGGGAACAAGGGATATGAGTAGTTGGGGAGGTTAGGGCATAAGGGATTAACTATAATGGTAGAATTATAAAAGGGAAAGGATCAATGATGGGAAAGGACATTTGGAATCCAAATTGCAATTTCAAAACACCAATTTCCAAAACCCGTTGGAGCAGATTTTGATCTAAATATAGGGTTTATATTTTCAAACTTTAAACTTTCAAATATTCCCTCCAAACATCATCAAATAAGATCTAACAACAGGGGCAAGCATCACGCACTTACTTGGAGCAAACAAGTTTGAAATCGTTTGAATTTGAAGCAATGATGATGATTTTTAAACCCGTCGACCCTGTGCGCCGCGCGCAAGCCCAATGCGCTGTGCTCAGTGGGTGCGCCGCACCCTTAGGAAAATACACTGTGTCTTTTTTCTCTACGTGCCGCGCTCTGTGGATGTGTCGCGACCTATCCCAATGCGCCGCACTGTCTTCAAACACACAGTCAGCCCTTTAAACTCAGACTTCGTTCCTCCAAACTTCAAAATCGACTTTTCTCTTGGACTTGCTGAATATCTCTTGATGCAAATGAATGGATGGCTTTGAGAAATTTCTCATATAGACATGGTTTTAATTTTTGCTTCTTCAAAACCCATTTTGTAATGTTTTTTACTTTGGCACTTTTTCATTTAATACAACTTTGTCTTTTGTTTCCTCACTGACTTTCTGAGCTCTGAATGATGAAATTGGTTGATGTTTTACAGGGATGTTGACATTAAACCTTGGCAAAGGAAAACCAGAGCCTGCTTTGAAGTCTTCATGGCTGGAAAAATACATATTTATTACAAAAACAATTTTGACGAACTGAAAACTTATTGAAAACCTCCTCATGGCCTGCGGGCATTGTTTAACATTTTGAAAGACCAAACCCTAGACCTAGAATCTAAAATGACTCTTTTTGACCAAAACAACTTCTATGACTGTAAATAACATGAACTGAACTTTGATGAATTTTGAGAAATTTTTACCAACCTAGCAGGTACAAGCATGAGGGAAAATGAAAGAACAAAACCATTCCGTCAGACAATGGCATGCCCCTAACAGAATGCAGATGAATGAGCGGAATGAGACACCTAAACAATGAAATGCAATAAGAGAAATGATCTCTGACGGAGGGATGTAAAGAACGACTCTAACATTGGCTCCAATGGGGATGGTAGCTCCTTGGAGGTGCCAAGAACGACAAATCTTTGGGAGAGCAGACCAGTGCCTTCATCCATTGGGCTATGGAGTCCATTATTTTGACAAAACAACTCAAGACCTTTGACTGAATTTATTTGACTGAAACCTTGACTCAAACTAACTCAACTTTTAAAACAGAAATGACTGAACCAAACCGACTAAACAGACTCAAACCAAAAATGAAATCCTTCTTCAGAATTATAGCCTTCACTTCGGGCCCCATACTGAAGAAAAGACTACAGTGCACACTTACAATGAAATTGAAATACATGATATGTACAATGACAATGTGATCAGCAGAAAACATCTTAGAAATGGTACCGCTTGAGCAACCGACCATTGATCGGCCCTCCTGGATAGTCTTCACCATTCATCTCCTTCAAAAGAAAGGCGTTCTGACCTTGATATGTTGCAATCTTGAATGGAAATTTCCAGAGATTTTCAAACTTACCATGTTTACATTTGTCCTCATTCCTAGCATCCCACTTCAGTACCACTTCCTCCAACTGGAATTTATCCGCCTTTGCTTTCCTATCATAGATCTTTTTGATTCTCTCCTGCAATTTGAATGTGTTCTGGAAGACCTCTTCTCTCGTTTGCTGCAAATGAATCATCTGATTTATCCTTCTCTGCATATGGCTTTCTTCACTACCAGCTTCCTGAAGAAGCTTGACCACCAGAACAGCAAGTGAGGTAGGAAAGACTGTATCTACTCCATAAACTAATTCGAAGGGGGACATACCAATAGAATTCTTTTGACTTACCTGATCAGCCCATAACGCATTTACCAGCTTCTTATGCCAACTCTTCTTATTTATGTCCAGCAACTTTTTAATGATATTGACTAGAGACTTATTGGAAGATTCCGCCAAACCATTGCCTTGTGGATGATAGGCGGTTGAATGTCCCAAAATAATTTTATACTTAGCACAAAACTCAATCATCTTTCTTGATTTAAAAGCTGCTGCATTATCAGTGATCAATTTACTAGGGCAACCAAAACAAGACAAAATGTTGTTCTCAAGGAAAGAAATAATTACCGAATCGGTGGCTTGCCTTGTAGGAACTGCTTCGATCCATTTCGTAAAGTAATCAATGGCTGTAAGAATCCATCTATGCTGTCCTGAGGAAGGAGGATGGATTTCCCCAATGAAATCCAAACCCCATTGCTGGAAAGGGGCGCTTACCTCAATAGGCTTGAGTGGCAATGGCTGTAATTTTTGTCTTCCTTCGAAAATCTGGCACTCATGGCAGCCTTTGACTGTTTTATAGACATCAGCAAACAATGTCGGCCAATAGTACCCTGCTCTCAAAATATTATTGGCATTTGTCTTCCAAAAATGATGACCTCCGCAGTCTCCTTTGTGAAAATCTTCCATTACCTTCTTCGCTTCTTCCTCCACCAAAAAATTCAATAATACACCACCCAGATCTTTCCAATAAAGTGCAGAATTCAAAATAAAAAATTTTGTAGCTTTCAATTTCAAAGTTCTACCTTTGTTTCTAGTCATGTCGGGCGGTGATGACAAATTTTGAAGAACATACACGATATTTGAATACCATGGGGAATCAACAAAAATTTCCGATACCTGAAGTGGTGAATTCTCCTCATCCTCATCAGACATAGTAGCAATCAGATTTATGTCTAGCGCATGCAAATTTGATTCAGCCATAAGCTTCGCCAACCCCTGTCCCTTGATAAGCTTCGTGGGCCTTATTTCCACATCATATTCTAGCAAAGCTGTGATCCACTTACGACGTCTTCCTTTCGGATCAGTCTGTACTAAAACATCTTTCACGGCAGCGTTAGGAACATAAGCTAAAATATGGGAATGCAAAATGTACACCCGGAAATCCTTCAATTCCTTTACCAGTGCTAGAGCTTGTTTCTCAATGATGTTGTATTTCAAGGCTGCGTCTCTAATAGTTCGACTGAAAAATGCTATAGGCTTCTCATGTCCATCTCTTTTCTACATTAACACAACTGCCATGGTATGTTCTGAAGCAAAGGAAAACAAAATAAAGTCTTGGGTGTAATCCGGGCTGATTAACACTGGAGCTGAAGATAGTGCCAACTTCACCAAATTAAAGGATTTCACCGCCTCTTCGGTCCACTTCACTTGGTTGTCCTTTTTCAACATATTTGTTATTTCTCTTAAATGTTCAACAAGGTTTGGGACAAAATGGCACAAAAAGTTCATCTTACCATTAAAAGACTGAATCTCCTTCTTATTCCTGGGAGGGTCAATTTGCTGGATTGCTTCAACATGTGCTGGATCAATACGAATGCCATCTTTGGAAATAATATGACCATGTAATTTACCTTCATCCATGGCGAACAAGCTCTTTTTAGGATTAAGCGAGACACCATATTTTCTGCACTTCTGAAAAACAACTTTCAAGTGATACATATGCTCTTCATTTGAATTGGAAAAAACCGTCAAATCATCAAGGTATATAACAAGGAAAACATCTTTTTCATTTGCAAGAGCCATGTCCATTTCCCGCTGGAAAGTTGCACCAGCATTCTTCAAACTGAATGGCATCTTGGCATAGTGGAATATTCCCCACGGAGTTGTGAATGCTGCTTTGTCGCGGTCGTCCTCATGAACCAAAATTTGGCTATATCCATAATAACCATCAAGTAGTGACATCTGAGATGCACCCACTACTCGCTGCAATATATGATCCATCTTAGGCAATGGATAATTGTCCTTCAATGACACCTTGTTCAAATTTATGAAATAAATACACAACCGAATCTCACCTGTCTTTTTCCGCACTGGCACTAAATTGGAAATCCAATCAGAAAATATGATGGGAACAATGATTCCTACTTTGTACAACCTATTTACCTCCTTCTCAATCGATGGTAGCAACTTCAGATTGATTCTTCTTAGCTTTTGTCTGAAAGGCTTCTAATTAGGCTTAATAGGGATAGTACGCTGGATTATATTGGTGTCATACGTCTTTAAATCTGAGTAATCCCAAGCGAAAGCATCAACAAATGAAGAAAACAAACTCACATATTTGACTTTTACCTCCGGTGGTAATGATTTGGATAACTTCACCATTTTGGGGTCTTCAGTTGTCCCAATATTTACATCCTCAACTCCTTTTTCAGTCGGTCGTAAAGTTGGTTTCTTGGCCACATCATCCTGATCAAAGAGCTCTTCTAAAGGTATCAAAACTTTAGGAATAATGTTATGTTTCAGCTGTAACACTTCCATTTGATTTACTTGAACATCATCACCATTATCATATTCTACATTGATTGAAGTATCTTTGAACTTACCTTTACTTTGCAGAAAATCATTAATCTCATCATCATCTTGGAAAACTTGCCAACATCTCTGATTATCCGGGACAGTAGGACGGTGCTTCACATGGATTTCAAAATTATTACTTGAATTCATTGGGATTTTCAAGTTACTTGCTGCCTTAGCAAGTGCATCTGCAATTCCATTTTGAATGCGAGGAATACAAGTCAAGGTATAATATGAAAACTGCTTCAAAATATCAAGGACAGCGTTCCGGTAAGCTCGCATCCGGGGATGTTTCGTTTGATATTCGCCCTTTAATTGCTTAATCATCAATTCAGAGTCACAATAGACTGCAATTCTCTTAGCATTCAGCTTTCTAAGAATATTTAGGCCAGCAATCAGAGCTTCATACTCAGCCTCATTGTTTGAACAATCAAATGCTAATTTGTAAGAACATACCCGTACATTGCTCGGTACCTTGTTTGGAGCAGAAAAAGGACTGCGTACCCAAATACCAATCCCAACACCATCATTTCCCACTGCACCATTGAAATCCATGGTCCATAGACCCTCTTCATCATCCTCTAAGTGCTGAAATTGTGCTAGCTCTGTTTTTTCTTCTTGCTGTCCACTATCTTTAGCTGATTGCTCAACTGTGCTTTCCGGTTTTTGCCTTTCATTCTGCAAAACTTCTTTGAAATTCTCAGTAATCTCTGGAATATATTCTGCTTGAACTAACTGACTATCTACATCATTGAAACTATCGACAAACAAAATAAAAGACTCTAGATCTGTATGTACATAATTAATCGGATGATTGACCAGTTTCTCCTTGGTTGTAATCATATACTTCATTTTTTGTTCTCGGTACAATTTTCTCATTTGGCCAAACACGGGAATCGTCGCATAGGAGAAATATAATTGTAATGTCCCTTTCATTTTTTCTCCCCAATATCTGGAAAGCAACATACCAAATCTCGGAGGAATGTCTGCTACAACAACGTCCATCAAAACATTCTTTGTGGGAATCTGATCCAAACTTACAACCAAGTCTTTAATGAGCCCAATACATCTCACTCTGCTAGAATCAAATGAATAAAGATCATGGTACTTCCTGTTAATGTCTAGACCCAACTTCTCCGTGATTTATTTCGGCATAAGATTATGGGAAGCACCGGAATCGAACATGGCATTATGCAATACAAACTCATGCAATCGAAGACTAATATAAAAAGGAGGCACTTCGCTTTCCGGAGACTCACCATCTAAAGCTGGTCCAAATATCAATTCCAGTTGATCATCTTCAATATTCACCATATCAGACATGGGATCGAAATTTAAAATTTTGGAGACTTGACCCTTATAATTGCTGTTCCTCATTAGTTCGGTCAAGGGAATGGATACCTTCAATTTAGAAATTTCATTCTCCAAACTAAAGGTTGAAGTCTTTTCGATCTCTTTGGCTGGAAAATATTTATTTTCAGCCTTCTCCTTTGATGTGATTGGCTGATTTGATTTTTTTGCTGATGATGACTTGGTGGCAGCGGGATCAACTATCTCTTTTGCTTTCTTTTGTGCAACAGGTGAATCATTTTTAGGTGCTGAAACTTCCTTTCTCTTCTGGATTGGATTGACAGGCACATCTCTATTTCTGAGAGAATATTTCTTCTGTTGGGCTGACAATGCATTCATATAACCTCTCTGATACTCATCCGACTCTTCTTCAAGAGCAACATCATTAGCCAAGATAAAATCCTCATCTCTTTGTACTGCTGAAATTTCTGCATACTCCTCATCTTCAGTGATATAAATGGGAAAATCATCAGGAGTAAAGAAATGATTTTCCACCCCTACTACATCATCTTCATCATCTGAATCCTGACCAACAAAATTCTGCTGAAGAGGTGTCTTTAGTTGTTGCTGGACTGCTGGTTCTTGTGCTCGTTGTTCTCATTGCTTAATCCTAAATTGTGGCTGCTGCTGGCCACGGAAGTTGGGATTTCGAATCTGCGGTTCGAGCTTATCAAGAGTGAACCTTTCGAACATTTTTTCCACCTTGCGAAGTATCTGATCTGTAGATGTAGAAGCTTCTTCCTTTATCATCACTTTCTTCTTGGCTTTCAATCTAGCTCTCTTATCATTCAAATTTGCCTCAACACTTACGGCAATCTTCTGCATGTCCTCTAAAATCGGCAGATCTCTATCTCGTAATGAATAGGCCATCTCTGGATCAAAACCATCTGGGAATTTTAACAAAGCTGATTTCTTAGAAGGCTTCAAGTCATCAGGAATTGCATTATAAACCACATTAAATCTGATAATATAGTCTTGGACGGACTCACCTGGATTGCGCTTGATCTTGGTTTACTCAGAAGTGATTTGAAGCAGATATTTTTTCATTTCCCATCGATCTAGAAACTGTCTCTGAAGCTCTTCCAATGTATTAATACTTCTGGGCTACAAAGCTCTGAACCATTTATGTACCTCACCTCCAAAAGTTTGCACAAACAATCTCATGGAGACATTCTCTTCATCAATTTCATGGAGGTCCAAAAAGTCTGTCATTCTGTCAATATGCTGCTGAGCGGGCACACTTTGAGGAGTACCATCAAACAAAGGAATTTTACTCTAATAATCAGCGGGCATGGGATCCAAGTTTTCTGGCAAAACGAGAGGTGCGAATCTAGCAGCCATTGCTCTTTGTGGATTTATGATCTGTCTTGGAGAAATGGGTGGAGAAGGAGAAGTAGGTGTACGAGGTGTATGTGGTGGAGATGGAGGAGGAACTACTTCTGATTGCTGATCAGAAATGGATGGTTGTACGGGAATGGTAGGAATGAAAGAAGGCTCAGCATGAACTTGTGAATCTGATGTAACTACTGATGGACCAAGAGTTTCAGATGCGGACTCTATGAATTCAGGGATATTCGTTGCCACAATAGAGTTCTAAAGATTCAAAATGTAATTATAAATGGATCTATTAGCTTGTTCAACCTCAAGATACTTGATAAACTTAGGATTTATGACAGTAGAACTAGTAGCACTTTCAGATTTAGTTTCAAACAATACAACTCGAACCGATCATCAAACTCAATATCTTTAATGAATTTAAATACAGTAGGGTATGAATGAGATTTAAACAAAGGGATCACGGGAATTTCTCGATGGAGGATTCTTGAAATCAGATTGGGATTCTCATACACTAGAGGTGGATCAGGATCGGGATTTGATCTAGTATGTCTTCTGGAAGCCAGTGTGTTGATCTATTCAAAAATCAAAGGACAAAACTGATCTATTCAGCCTATCAAATTCTAGACTCAATCACCCAAAATTTCAGAATGATATAATATACTGGGGTAATTCACAAGCCAAATTTCACGTTCACAAGCTAAACTGGAGATTGACTGAAGCAGTGTTTATCTACTTCCGCTAATGCAAAGAAAAAGTGTTTCGAAAGCTACCTGGCGTGACTTCAGGCTCCGTCTGTAACTTATGGAACAAATAACACCAACAAGCAAAAAAATTTCTCCCCAGTATGGTCGCCACTATGTTAGTTCCCAGATCCACCGTAGGCTGAAATAAGGCAGAAGAAGGACAACACCAAACCACGCTCAGCCTCGTAGCTAGCCCTACGAAAACAAGAGAGGGCTCTCTCCAGGTCGATCTCAATTAAAATATTCAAAGGGGCTTGAGATGAATAAAAAAACAACTGATCTTAGGCTAGATAAACAAATAGGAGGGTTTGATTTTGATTTTTAGGGGTTTTTGTTGGAAAAAGGGAAAAACAATTTTGGGTTTGGGGATGAGGCCAATTTCTTGCAGAGTTCAAGTTGGGGCGAGGTAGGCAGCGGCTTTGATGTATGAGACCAAATGAATGGATTGAAAAGACTTCTGAGGAGCTAAAGAGGGCAAGAGAGTGAAAGGATCCTCTTCAAACTGATGAAAAACATATAAAACTAAACAAAAGTCTAAGGCATAGCACCAACAAATCAATGAATTCTACCTCAGTTACTCATTTGTTTAATTCAGAAGAAAAGAGAAGGGAAATGGTATACATATAAAATTAATGAAACTTAAAATAACATGAGAATAAAATCATAAAAAATCAGAAGCCACAAGGATCCCAACAAGTGATGCAAAACTCTGGTCTTTCCTTTGCCAAAAATCTAAAATGAATGTACAATGAGGTGCCAAACTTTTCCCAAGTATCCAACCCCGAAAATGTCTCAGAAAATACAATATATAGACCATCCTAACCCCTTCCCATGCCTATAGGGGTTGAGCTCATCCTTCTAGGAGCTGTTTCAACCAATTCTAAACATGGAGCTAAAATCTAGGTAGCCAAACAACTTGCCTCTATATGCTAGGAAACTGATCCCTTCACTTAATTTTCACTTTTTAGTGAATGAATCCTCTAGAACAAGTAAAAAAATGCCAAATTTACATAATGGTTACCAAATTACATCAAGATAGATCAATCATTACATGAAAAAGTAAGTCAAACTGGCCGAATTTCTGAGCTGAAAAGTGAAATTTGGGCAAAATTCCTCTATGCGCCACGCCCAAATTCTCTATGCTTCACGCCACTTTGAGCCTATTTTGGGGGCACTTCCCGAAGTCCAAATTGAGCTCATAATATCTCGTTGGAAAGCCCTGGATGTCTTCTATCCAACCCAAGTGTAATTTTTCAATTTGGATGTCATTTGTCCCTCCAAAGCTGCAATCTCCCAAGACTGGTTCCTGCTGGTGCAAAAAGTGGCAGAAAGGCCATTTTTTGAGTGTTTTTGGCCCTTTAGGCAGCCCAGAATTTGATGAAATGCTTTGGCCATTCCTAAAAATACATAACATATAATTAAAAACCCAAAAATGCAAAGTTTTCCTCCAAAAGATGTCCCAATCATAACCACGCGTCGAGTGGCGCGACGCGTCGGGCGGAAAAACCTGTTTTGCAACCAAAATTTTCAAAAATGACAAAATCTTCTCCAAATTTGCTGAAATTTGGAGTGAAGGTCTCCCATCATGTCTCATGCTCAGCCAAGGAAGCTTTAGCCAATATTCGGAGTGGATCCGGCCTTTTCCGACGTTTTAGTGCTTTTCTCAACCTCGCCTTCAAGATCTTCATTTTCGCTCTGCAAACGTGTGTGCGGGCCCAATAGTGGTTTTTCATATGTCTGAGCATGTATTTGTCCCTATTGGCCTTCACCAAGAGCTTCTCCAGATGAATTTTGACGTGCATAAGGCAAGTCTCTCGCTCAAATGGTGTCATGTCACCTGGTCTCTTTCGGGCCAATTCCCGGTCTTCACGGATTTGCCGCAACTCTATGAGTGTCTGCTGATCCTCCAGTTGTTTATTCCACTGCTCCAAGTAATTTATAACCCACTGAGCTCTCTGAAACTTCATGGTCAAAGTGTCAATCTCAGCTTTTTGTGCCTGGATGATTTCTTTCAGCTTTGAGCTGGGAGAGCTTGAATCAACATCGATGAGTATAAAATCAGTGTCTTGGCCTCCTGAAGGGCCCTTATTGTGCATAGGCCTCTTGCCTCTATCCTGAACCTGTACCTGTGCTGATGTCGAAGGTGAGACCCCTTCCACGCCATGTGGAGATAGTACTTGCGCTGCTGATGAAGATAACAAGACCCCTTCCAACCCTGGTGGAGATAGTACTCGTCGTGCTGCTGCAAATAAGGCTCTTTGGCCTCTCTGATATGTCACACACACTGGAGCACTGATAGGCTCAGTCTCAGGAACCTCAAACTGATGTGAGGGCTCTGCCTCATCATGAAAAATCTCGGAAGGAGGCTGGGGGGCTGCAAAGAAGTCACGAGAAATGAATTCATCCCATGTGATGCCCTGCAATCCAAGCTAATGTACTACGATGATTTTGATGAGCGCGTAATGATAAATGTTGTTATGTTTCTGCTCCGGAGTCTTCTTCTGTACAAGGGTAGTCATACACTCTATGTTTCGACACATGAAGTATGGAATATTCGTCAGTCACACCCTCGTGAAATGCATCAAGAGTCTGACATGGTATGCATATAGGCACGAGAATATACCCTCACAGCTGAAGTATCTAATGATGAGTTTCATTAATGGCGCATAGGAATCCTTCAGAAACCGGAACGGGAATAATCTGCTCAACTTCCTCAAATATCCAGGTCTGATGTAAGGCTCATAATATGCTCTATCCAGCTGTTGTCTATTATTCCACTCCTCACCAATGTTCGGTATCCCGGTCGCCTCAGAAATGGTCTCTGGTGTCAAAGTGAAGTTCACTCCAGCAAGGTTTACATGACCATTACGCAAATGTAGGACAAATAAGAAAATCAACTCCGGATGGTGCTGAATCTGAGATATCTTCTCACAATACCGAAAACATGAATGTTGCTAAAAGCATGTCATTGCAAGCGGGCAGGCCTGCAATTGAACCAAAGAAGTAGGCTCCTCTCTGACGTGCCTGCCACTCTTATGAGACCTCCTTGGTACATTTAGCTCTGCGGTTGAATCACTATCCTTCTCATATCCCTGCTCATATGATGAATTTGTTTCTGACATGATGCTGAAAAGTTTGTCAACTGTATGTTTGGTTGGTTTGAAAATGAGCAATTAGTGTCTTTGTTTCAATGCCAAATGTGTACTGAAGGAATAATGAGGGACTGTGGTAAGTATAAATAGTGGGAAAGAGGATTGTCAAATGAAATTTATCATGTGAAAATAATCACTTAACTGTATGGGGATTAAGGATTTGGAAACTCTTTGCAAATAATATGGGAAAGGGAAAGAGATAGGATTGCTAGGGTTTAGTAAATGGGAACAAGGGATATGAGTAGTTGGGGAGGTTAGGGCATAAGGGATTAACTATAATGGTAGAATTATAAAAGGGAAAGGATCAATGATGGGAAAGGACATTTGGCATCCAAATTGCAATTTCAAAACACCAATTTCCAAAACCCAATGGAGCAGATTTTGATCTAAATATAGGGTTTATATTTTCAAACTTTAAATTTTCAAATATTCCCTCCAAACATCATCAAATAAGATCTAACAACAGGGGCAAGCATCACGCACTTGCTTGGAGCAAACAAGTTTGAAATCGTTTGAATTTGGAGCAATGATGATGATTTTTAAACCCGTCGACCCTGTGTGCCGCGTGCAAGCCCAATGCACCGCGCTCAGTGGGTGCGCCACGCCCTTAGCAAAATACACTGTGTCTTTTTTCTCTACGCGCCGCGCTCTGTGGATGTAACGCGGCCTATCCCAATGCGCCGCGTTGTCTTCAAACGCACAGTCGGCCCTTTAAACTCAGACTTCGTTCCTCCAAACTTCAAAATCGACTTTTCTCTTAGACTTGCTGAATATCTCTTGATGCAAATGAATGAATGGCTTTGAGAAATTTCTCATATAGACATGGTTTTAATTTTTGCTTCTTCAAAACCCATTTTGTAATGTTTTTGACTTTGGCACTTTTTCATTTAATACAACTTTGTCTTTTGTTTCCTCACTAACTTTCTGAGCTTTGAATGATGAAATTGGTTGATATTTTACAGGGATGTTGACATTAAACCTTGGCAAAGGAAAACCAGAGCCTGCTTTGAAGTCTCCATGGCGGGAAAAATACATATTTATTACAAAAACAATTTTGACAATTTCTTCTTCAAAACAGAGTTTTGAAGAAGAAACATCCTCGAGCATATTGACGATGAAAATTTTTGAACTGAAAACTTATTGAAAACCTCCTCATGGCCTGCGGGCATTGTTTAACATTTTGAAAGACCAAACCCTAGACCTAGAAACTGAAATTCTTTTTGACCAAAACAACTTCTATGACTGTAAATAACATGAACTGAACTTTGATGAATTTTGAGAAATTTTGACCAACCCAGCAGGTACAAGCATGAGGGAAAATGAAAGAACAAAACCCTTCCGTCAGAAAATGGCATGCCCCTAATGGAATGCAGATGAATGAGCGGAATGAGACACCTAAACAATGAAATGCAATAAGAGAAATGATCTCTGACGGAGGGATGTAAAGACCAACTCTAACAGGTGACACATACTGGAACACTGACAGGCTCTATCTCAGGACCCTCAAACTGATGTGAAGGCTCACCCACATCATGAAAAATCTCTAGAGGAGGCTGAGGGGTTGTAAAGAAGTCACGGGAAATGAAATCCTCCCATGCCCTGCAATCCAAGCTGATGTACCACTATGATCTTGATGAGCGCATAATGATAAATGATGTTATGCTGCCGCTCGGGAGTCTTCTTCTGCACAAGAGTAGTCATCCGCTATATGTTTCGACACATGAAATATGGAATGCTCATCATCCTCACTCCCATGAAATGCATCAATAATCGGATATGGTAAGCATAAAGGCGCGAGAACCGGCCCTCACAGTTGAAGTACTTGATGATGAGTCTCATCAATGGTGCATAAGATTCCTTTAGAAACCAGAATGGGAATACCCTGCTGAGCTGTCTCATATAGCCATGCTTGATGTATGGCTCATGATACACTCTGTCTAGCTGCTGTCTCTTGTTCCAATGTTCACCTACATTCGGTATTCCTGTTGCCTAAGAAATGGTTTCTGGTGTCAAGGTGAAATTTACACCAGCGAGGGTAACCCAACCATCTTGCAAATGTAACACAAACAAGCGAACCAACTCCTGATGATGCTGAGTTTGAGAAATCATCTCACAATAATGAAAGCATGACTGTTGCTGAAAGCAAGCCATTGCAAGTGGGCAGGCCTGCAACTGAGTCAATGAGGTGGGCTCTTCTCTAACGTGTCTACCCCCTTTACAAGGCCTTCTCAGTGCATGAAGATTTGTGGTAGAGTCACTGTCTTGCTCATATGATGAATTTGTGTCCGTCTCCATTGGTATTTGCAAGGTATATGACAAGTGTATGTTTGGTTTGAAAATGAGGAATTGGTGTTTTTTTTTCAATGCCAAATATGCCCAAGAGAAATAAGGAACTGCGAGGAATATGGGACAGTGGGAAAAGTGGATTGTGGAGTTTGTCAAGTGAGATTTGAAATGTGTTAACAGTCACTTGACTGTGTTTAGGGATGTGGGGTTTGGGAATTTGCTACAAATGATATGGGAGAGGGAAAATGGTAGGAAATGGTAGGGTTTAGAAATAGGAAAAATCGGGACAAGTGATATGAGTGATTGTGGAGTATAGGGGAATAGGAATGGACTGTAGTTATAGTAGAACTGTGGAGGAAAGGGAAAATATGGTGGCATATGACAGGGGTTTAGCACCAAAACCAAATTTTAAAACTTCAAATATAAACCCTATGGAGCAGCCTTTGTCAAAAATATAGGGTTTATGTTTACACCATTCAAATTCTCCAACCAACCTTTGAAACAACACTAAGCATTGATAATGGAAATTTCACAATCTTGTGAACTTACTTGGAGCAAAGAATTTGAGTCGTTTCAGAAATTTGATGAAGAAATGGTGAGAATTTGCTTTGGAGGCTCTGTGCGCCGCACACAAACCCAGTGCACCGCGCCTCCTAGATGCGCCGTGACAATGAAATTCTACACAGTGAAAATTGGCCCAATGCGCCGTGCGGTCTATGTGCACCGCACCTTCCTCCTGATGCGTCACACACTGTTCTCCAACACACAGTCCAGCTTAACACATGATTTCGCTCTTCCACGATTTTGCTTTGGGTATTTGACAACTTCTTGTTTGAAAATGACATTTGAATGATGAAAATATCTCTTATAGTCATGGCTTTGATTTTTTTTTTTGCAAAACCCACTTTCTTATGTTTAAAATTGGCACTTTTCACTTTTTTAATGTAAACTTTGATTTTCTTGTTTCCATTTGATTTTTTGGCTGAAATGATGAAACTCTTGGCAATTTTTAGCAGGATTGGCATTGGTTTTAGGCAAAGGATGACCAGGGTTGCGCCTGAAGTACTTCATGATTGAAAACTTTCAAAATTACAAAGGATGAAATTACATTTATTACAAAAAATAAATTTGACGATTTCTTCTTCAAAACAGAGTTTTGAAGAAGAATCTTTCTCAGCATTATTGATGATGAAAATTTTGAAACAGAAAATTATTTCGAACCTCCCTCTGGTTTGCTGGCATTATTGGACACTTTGAAGATGAAATTTGCGAAACCCTAGACCTAAAAAAGACCTAAAACCCTAAAATGACTCTTTGCTGACCAAGAGGCCAAAACAGGACTATGAATGACTTTAAAATTGATTTCATGAACAGACCTGAGCCAGCAGGATAAGGCATGAGGGGTATGAGTGACAAGGCCCTTCCGTTAGATGATGGCATGCCCCTAACGTAATGCAACTAAATGAACTGAATGAGACACCTAAAAATGAAATGTAATAAGAGAAATGATCTCTGACGGAGGGATGAAAAGACCGACTCTAACAAGCCCAACTCTACCTATTAGAGAAAGGGTCACTATTGTACAAAAAAAGGAACTACACACCAACCATGCATGCACACGTGCAATCTAATTCCCAGGATCCATCCATAGAAACCACATAGATAGTTGAATATGGATCCAAGACAATCTTGTACGTATGATAGGAACCAGCTTCATGCTCGTATCCACCTCACCCAACCTGGCATAATACAAGAAGGAAAATAGATTCTACACCTCCTGCCCCATTCTACACCTTGTGTGATAAACCCAACCATTTAATCACCCAATACCCTGAATTAATGGAATTTAATCAATGGTACCTAGTCAACCGTGTAGCTGAAAGAAACATATCTAGGCGCAGATGCCATACTTGTAACATTTGCACTAGTAACCATCATGTACGACATTGTCCTCACATTTATCAATTCTAATCTATGTTAGACTTCAAGTGCAGGTTCATCAGTGAAAACTATGACTTAGTTGGCTCAGACATTGAACTTTCATACAACACCACACTCGAGGGGGATCAGGCATCTAGGTCCATCTTATGTGCGTTTGAAGAGAAAAGGAAATCAATAATTTCACCAGCCTCCTCTCACCACCACCAACCTATTGTTGGGTATGTGTTATATTCTTTCCATGATTAGTTCCACGCACTAGGCATAGCAGGGGGGTCATAGGGGGGGCAGCAGCCCCCCCTGTCAGGGTTCGAGGTAGCGCCCTAGGAATTTGTTTTTTCGGTGGGCGGACCCACCCATGGTTTTTTGCATGGGTTTGCACATGGTTTTGGGGGATGATGGTTTTTGGCCCCTGGTATTTTTAAGATCCGGTCAAGGGAGTTCTAATCTAGGGTTAATGAATTGGGGTTTATGTATGCTTTGGCATGTATATATATATATATGTGTGTTGTAACACTGAAAGGAATATAATGAAAAATCAAGTTGGTTGTCCCGATTTGGGATCCAGGGGAAAATATCTGTGTATATCTATTTTATGTTTTATGCTCTTGCTATTGTTTATTTTCTATTTTTAATATTCATTGGTAGATAATTTCTGTACAGGGTTAAAACCAACACATCTATATAGGAGAAAGACCAAACACCCTAAAACCGTGGGGTCAAAACTAACCCTCCCATGTTCCCTATGCGATAAACCTAACCACTTGGTTAACCAGTTTTGGGAATTGGGTAAGTTTACTGAAGTTCTTCACATAGTGGGACCCATTCCTCAAATCCACCTCTCTAACCAAGATAAATCACATGTTTTTATTGTTGCATATGCTCTCAATTTCATCACACAAAGAACTGTCAATATCCCCATACGGAATAGTATCCTCAAAATCCCCATACGGGAAGCTATGATGTCATTAAATGAATCTCAGACCATGAAACTTATAATTATTTGGCCTCTACCTCACCTCAACTTTCTTCAGTTTCCAAGGTGATTTCTATGAGCAAACATGCGGGGTTGCTATGGGTTCCCCTCTCTCCCCTTTAGTCGCTAACTTATTTATGGAGGATTTTCAAACGAAGGCCTTAGCCTCTGCTCAATTTCGCCCTAGGAAGTGGAAGAGGTTCATGGATGACACTTGTGTCATTTGGCCTCATGGCCGAGAGAAGTTAGATATATTTCTTGGACACCTGAATTCCCAATCTAACTCCATCAAATTCACGATGGAAGTGGAGGTGGATGGTTGTCTGCCCTTCTTAAATATCATTCTCTCTAGAATGGATTATGGATCCATTTCTCACCAATTTTTTCGCAAGAAGACTCATACAAAACAGTATCTTCATGCTGGTTCTCATCATTTTCCTACTAAAAAATTTGGTGTTCTGTGCATTCTTGCTACCTGTGCTCTAAGAATCTCTGATGAAAACCACTTAGAGTCGGAAAATTCCCATCTTCTTGATGTTTTTGAAAATAATGGGTATAGTAGATCTGAAGGCCTTAAGGCCTTTCAAAAAGCTTATAAAGGATTAAATGGAAAATATTCTCGGGTTGATTCTGTATCCAAATTTCATCTCCCATTTATCTAAGGGACCACAAAAAAAATTGAACGTGTCCTTAGAAGGAATAATGTCTCCTCTTCGTTCAAGCCTTTGTATGCTATTAGAAATTCTCTTGGATTTGTCAAGGACCCCATTGAACCGAAAGACATGAAAGGGGTTTATATGGTTCCTTGTTCCTGTGGCACTACCTATATCGGTGAAACAAGTCAATCCATTAGACAAAGAATCCAGGAGCATGTAGCAGACATTAGGCACAATCGTTCCTAGACATCCGCTCTTGCTGAACATGCGGAAAATATTGTCACCATGTATGCATTGAGGACTCCAAGGTCATTGCTAAGGTTAATCACTTCCATCATATGAAGCTTAGGGAGGCCATAGAGATTGAGAGGCATTCTAAGAATCTCAATAGAGATGATGGTTGCAAATTGTGTAAGAGTTGGACTCCAACTCTCTAGATGATCGCCCCCCCTGCTCTAGGTATCATTTTCTTTGTCTTTGCTTGTTATTCATTTTTAGGGTTTTATTTCTCTTTTTTCTTTTTTCATCCCTTATCTTTAAAATTAATTATTATTATTATTATTATTATTATTATCCTATATATAATTATATTATAATAAATATAATAAATTATTTTAAATTAAAAAAATAAAAATAAAATAAAATAATTAATTAATTAATTAATTATATTAAAAATTTATATTCCCATCCCCATTTAATTATAATAAAAAAATTAATCAATTTATTAAATTAAAATATATTAATTTAAATAAATTTTAGTGTAACTAATTAACTAATTCATCAACGACTAGTTTTAAATGGCTAGTTTTTCAGCGACTAGCTTTGGGCAATGATGCATCCACACTATTTATTCAATAAGATCCATGGGATTTCTCACCTTGTCCTGAGGATGAACCACATTAGTTGGTTAGAAAATTTGACCAAATCCTAATGATGTCATTAATCTGAAAGACAATTATCTACTATGATATCTTCCATGTTTGAGAGCAGCCAGAGTAGCGTTAAACAAAACCCATCCTAGGAAGTGACACCATGCTAGTATTAATACCCGGAGATGGAAAGTGCTTATAAATTACCCATCTCATGACCCTAACCAAGCATAGTCGTCTTACACTATGAATAGTACTAACTCGCAATGTACCATCTACTCAGTTAATGTTTTCTCTGTCTGTGACATTTGCACCAGTAGCTCTCATAGTATAGAAGCATGCCCTATGTTACAACCATTTCGGCATCTTAGGATTTAGCATTGACCTCCTATTTGAGATGAAACCTTTTCCCCTTTTACACCAACAAGGTCATAGGAAATCCTTCCCACTCACTATAAACCAACCATTACATAAATTCTTCCACCACCTAATGTTGACAACATGCAACATCACATACAATTCATCACATAATCCATGGGAACCATGATTCGTGTTTTTTTCTCATCATATTTTGGTGTCAAGGCCACTAAAAATACCTTACCAATAGTAAAACCACTGACAGTGCAGACCCATCCCATCTTCACCTAGTCAAATTCGGTTTGTTCTATGACATCAACCACTGAATCATATTCTTGCTTGTCAACCAACACTACTAGGCCCAAACTCCCTCGTCATGGCCTTGCACAATCCAATTCAACTTTAGATAATATTTTTCACTCAAGTGAAGAGATTCTAGAGGCAATGATGGAACCCTAATATCCATGGGATGCCATGCACTGTCGTTCATTTTTTCTACCTAAAAAAACATTTGTGCCTACCAACACACCAACCCATGATATTTGCATCGTAGAATCTAAATATTTCCTACCATCAGTCATAATATATTGGTTCAAAAATCCCATCCTAACGTCTCATGCATTTAAGGAAACATGTCAAATATTTCACCTACCATTGAAGTAAATGTTTCGAAAAAACCTGGAAAGATCAAAGAAATCCCCCTGGGGGAAGCATTCTCTCCAGAAGAGGTAACCTCATACACCTCCTTATTTCAAGAATATAGGGATATTTTTGCATAGGATTACTTGGAGATGAAAGGCATCATTCCCACCATTGTGGAACACCATATAGACACATGGCCCAATGCCCATATTGTCTGGCAGAAAAAACGTCAATTACACCCCTCCAAGGTAGAATAAATCAAACAAGAAATAGATAAACTCCACAAAGCTAGATTTATCTATCTGATCACTTACATGTATTTGGGTTCTAACCCTATACTCATCATGAAAAAATAGTGCACTATTCGCATTTTTACCGATTTTTGAGATATAAACAAAGCTTGTCCCAAAGAAAATTATCCCACACCATTCATTGACGAAGTTATAGACACTTTCACTAACCATGTGGCCCTATCCTTCATAGATGGATTCCCTGGGTATAATCAAATCCATATTCATCATACCAATCGATACAAAACCACATTCACTACCCCTTGGGGTACCTTCACATATCAATTCATGCCATCTGGTCCTAAAAATGTTGGTGCCACCTTCTAGTAGGCCATGAATTACATCTTCCATGAAATTCCTCATCTCATCCTTGCCTATTTGGATGACCTTACCATATGATCCAAGATGCTTGCCAACCATTTGGAATACCTCTGCCTAGTTTTTCAAAGATCTCGATAATATAACCTATGCTTGAACCCTCTCAAGTGTGTTTTTTGTGTCAATGTCAAAAGAATATTGGGATTCATAGTCTCCTAGAAAGGTATTAGAGTTGACCCTCTCAAAGTCCAGGCAATTAAAGAAGTGACACCTCCAAAAACATTAAATTAATTACAAATAATTCATGGTAAATCCAATTTCTTACGATGTTTTTTCCCTGACTATGGTACTTGCGCGTAGGCCTTCTTGCATCTCCTTCGTCAAGACATTTATTTCCAATGGGACGAATAGGCTGAAAAATAATTTGAAGCTTTAAAAGATGCATTATCTTCAGCCCCTTTGATTAGACCACCCAACCATAATAAAGACTACACCCTATATCTATCTACATCAGATATAGCCATTGTTGGGGTGTTATTCCAGGATGGACCAGACAACGGGGAGAATGTAATTTATTATGTTATCAAGAACTTATCTGGGCATGCACTAAAGTATGAGCTAGAAGAAAAAATTGCCGTAGCTTTAGTACATGCAGTACAAAATCTTTGGAATTATATCATCCTTCAAACCACCACCATCGTAACAGCTATCAACCCTATATGACATTTTCTCACTCGTCGTATGATGAATCACATATACACTCGATGGGTAGCTATACTGAAATAATTTGATCTACATTTTAACTCTCCTAAAAGCAGAAAGGTGCTCATCCTCGCCGAATTCATCATCGATCTCCCAACAGATACCTAAGGATCTCCCATTAATGAAGCACTACTCGATGAGCACCATTCATTAGTGTCAATGAACGACCCTTGGTATGGTGATATTCTCCTCTTTTTATGAATTCAAAAGTTCAAGCCTCAACTCACTTGTGACGACCGATGGTGCATATGCTAGCAGGACCCCGTTACCTCCTTATAGGGTATTTTATTTATTGAAGAGGCGTCGACACCATCCTTTGTAGGTGCCTCACTCACGACCAAGCCGAGCAGGTCCTGAATGACTGTCATAGTGGGGCTTGTAGTGGCCACTTGTCAGGGATGGTAACTGCTCAAAAATTCCTATGCATCAGTTACTTCTGGCCCACCCTCTTCCATGAATACATTCAAGCAGTCAAAAAATGTGAGCGATATTCTCATAAGGCATGATCCCCTCCAACTCCCCTGCACCCCATCATTGTCATTGGCCCCTTCTACAAATGGGGCATATATTTCATTACATGCAACCCCCTGTCATATGGAAACCACAAATACATAATGGTGGCTGTCGATTATTTCACCAAATGGGAAGAAGCCATGCCCACATACAATAACACCACAGAAACCATCGCATGTTTTTTCTTCGACCATGTCATTACACGGTTCGGTGTCCCCAATGAATTGGTATCGGATCACAGGAAACAATTCGAGAAAGAAATATTATGGGAATTATCCCAACACCTTGGTTTTTCTCACGAGTTGGCATCACCATGCTACCCCCAATCTAATGGTCAGGTAGAATTTGTCAACAAAGTCCTCAAAATAATGTTGCGGTGCATGGTGAACAATAAAAAAACTAATTGGAACCGCATGGTGTTCTTAGCCATGTGGACGTACTACTCTACGGGTAAGGCATCGACAGGGTTCACATGCTTCCAATTATTCTATGGGGTGGAAGTCACGCTTCCCACTAAACTCAAAATTCCCACCCTTTATTCAGCTATTGAACTTCTCACCGACACCAAAACCCTAGATAAAATCTTGGTACAGTTAGAACTAGTCAACAAAAGTCAACAAGATTCTCTCCAACATAATGAAGCCCACAAAAAGAGGGTCAAAGCCTTGTTTTATTGCAACATCACCCCTTGGTCATTTACCGAAGGAGAGTTATTCCTCCGCTATGATTTCTCCCAAGAAGCTTTAGGACCTGGGAAGTTTGATACATTATGGAAGGGTCCATAAATTGTCAACATTGTCTCATAAAGGGGGCATACATTTTATCAGAGCCCAATAGGACATGCCTAAAAAAACCTGTCAATGGGCTCTACCTCAAAAAATTTCACCCATAAAGAAATGCCCTTAGTGCCCCAGAATAAATATGTATGCACCATTAGTTATTTTTATGATGACCATCTCATCGTGGATTCACTCTAAAACTGCTATTTCATCATGTGTCACAGATGGATCATCCGCCAACCTATCATTATTGATTTTCTAATGATGCCTATCAATGGTCGCAGAACCTCGCTATTGTAGCATGGATCATATGCTCCCCTTATTGGACACCCCTTCTCTCTAATGGACTATGCATTGGGTCAACCACCAATAATCAAGTTGAATATTATGTTGTCATAGGCCTCTTGGATGATACCTCCTTGATAGGTATATGCCACCTTCAAATATTCTTTGATTCCTAGCTCGTTGTGCCACAATTGAACAAAACCTTTTAGGTTCATGATCCATGCCACTTTAGGAAATATCTTAATGCACAAAGGTTATCTCAAAGTTTTAATCACATCACATTTATACATATACCAAGAGATAAAAATCACATAATTGATCATATAGCTAATAAAGTCCTAGACTTGAATGTGTCACATATAAACCATCTACCATAAAACATCATATCCATCACATATATAAAAAATACATATAAAACACATAGATAAAATACACCATAAGGTATAAGCATGTACACTAAACACGTTATGAGAGTCGCCAAAAAGATATCTTGCATATATACATTATATATATATATATATATATATATATATATATATATATATATATATATATATATATATATATATATATATATATATATATATATATATATATATATAACATAATATCATCCAAAATCTAGGGTCGAGGCCCTCCCTCCCATTCCTCTGGTACAATCTCCTCACCAGAAATGAAAATGGGACCAGTCGTGGCCATTGCCAAAGATATACGACATAAATCTAGTCGATGTACCCGCTCATGCACAATCGTCATCTCCACGACAACCTCAGCCAACCCCACCAAGCCCTCCATGGGAATCACTCTAGTCAAGGCCTTTTCTCTACCCCAGGTATCTCGATAATCTCACATCTCGGCCTCTACAACCGCTAACTATGCCTCTGCTACCTCAACATGCTCACGTCACCGCTCTATGTCCATGGTTACCACTGCACTACTACCCTCCTTGTAGGGTCCACCAATCTCCAACCGGTGCCCTTGTACAGGCCGTTCAAGCCCAATAGGAGGCCTCAAATCTCTAGGTCTCATATCATTTCCTACCAAGTAGGCCAACGGTCATCCTTGGGGCCCCAAATTTGCAAGTAAATAAGCATGGTGCCAACATCATCACATATATAACAACGTACCTATACATGTAAAAAATTCAAAAATATAAAACACAAAAATATCATAGTTGTTGGTCCCCATGCATCACCCAAAGGAAGCCCCATGTTTGGATCTCCTCGGAAGTCCACACCATGATATGGGAATTCCAAAATCAGCTGAGGGTTGGAGTTGAACCAACCCTCCATTGTGGCATTCCAATAATTCCCCGCAACACCACCACCAGCTCGTGTCATCATCGTCTCCCACCGTCGAATGCATGGGTCCCTGGCAGGACTTGGTGCCACTTCTAGAAAATTTAAGAGAATCATGACCCTCTCATACATAATAATACATAAAATTATCACATAGAAAAAGATTTGAAGCTCACCACGCCATACCTGTGTCAACTGGGACGTCATGCCCCTATACACAAACTGAGCCCAGTCAAAGAAGTGGCCCACCTACTACAACTGTAGGACCTCTATCTAGGGCCCTGATACTCTATAGGGTAGCACTAAACCCTCCAACCTATATTTAGAGGAGTCGAGTCAGTGAGATCCAAAAATGGAAGCTACCCGAATACAACCCTCTCCATATGGGTCGGGCCCACAGTGACCATTAGTCTCCACCCATAGGTGGATTTACACATGCCTAGTTGATAGTGGATATGGAAAAGCTTCCCCAAGAGGCATCAACCCTATCATAAAGTATACATCAATCTGGGTTGATATCGATAGATCAACCCTACGGATCACCATAATCTGTCGGTCCTCATCCCAACAGTGAATAAAAAAATGCAGGAATATTTCATGCAATCTCAGTATAGGGTTCTGAAGAAAATTTAGAAACCCCCACCAAGTCAAGGCCTGATTAACCACCTGGTTCCCTGTAACCATCGTATGCATGGTCACTTAGTCCTGCTCTCTCTAAATCAGCCAGCCGTTAAGGATATCAAGAATAATTTTTTAGCTCTCTAAGCTATAAAAATAAGAAAAAATCCTATTTCTGACAAAAATGCACCTATGCCCCACACAGACACGTGCATTGCGCATCAAGCATGCCTTAGGCCACGATGACCACCAGACCGATGTCCATGTATTTTTATTTAACATAGATGCATGGTTCGCGTGTCTATGTTAAACACAGATGCGTAGACTATGCGTGGCCCAATGACCAGGCCACGACGACCTCTAGATGGAAATCACCACAACTTATCGTGACTTAGTCACATAGACTGTGCGACTAAGGGTCACCTTTGCATGGCATCACCACATAATCCTCAGAGGCTCATGCAGAAACGGCACGAATCTACCCGAGTCGCCCACATGGCCCTAAAACTACACCCTAAAAAGGCCATACAGGGTACCCCTATACAACCTATCTACCCTACAACTACCAAAAATAAAAAGGCCAAGGTACAAGCTCCTACCTTGCTCTCCCCGCATGCGTCCCTAGTACTCTGGCTCACCACAACGAAAATAAACTCTCCTAGAATTATCTCTAACCTCTAAAGCTCGATATTATAAATGAAATGATATTTGGCCCCCTTAGCCCTATTTATGGCCCTATTCGCCATTTTCTAGAGCCCATTACAGAAGCTCAGGACCTCCATTCTCAAAATTGTGAGTGACATAAGGATCAGTACCACATCATCTTCATCATGGAACTCTTCATTTCAGTTATTTCCAAAACTTTTTTTTTTCGACCTGACATGCCCAAAATATCATTTCAAATGTGCCTTCTCTTGTTTTTCTTAATTCATATCATTCAGTGAATCACATCTTATTCACATGTTTTAAAAATATTATTTCACTTATTTATTGGTCATGTATATTGTAGGTACATCACGAACAACCTGCTTCGATCAACACCCTGATAGACAAATAACAGAGTAGTTATCATTCACCACTCAACATGATAGGCTTCCTCTAAGGCTTCACATATCCCGACATCATTTCTCCAAAATGCACCATAGGGTCTATCATCTCAACCATGTTTATCACCACCTCACCTTGCATATGATAAACATACACGCTGGTCAATAGAGATTTCCCACTCATGGCTCACTTCATGTTCATAGAGCCCCATTCACTATCGGGAACCATGACCACCTACTTTACACCATTAACCACTTCACTTGCATGCCTTAAAGATAAAACTAATTCTGGTTCACTCATTGCTTATCAAAACCCATTCTCGAGCCATCCCTCATATTTTACGATGGATCAAGAAGGAAACACTACTGCGTACCACATTTCGCCTATCATCCCCCCACTTATATATCCCATTTGTGTCACTTCACCCGCCTCATCAAAATTTTCACTAAGACCAGCCAATGGGGACCTCACCCTCAGCAAAGAAACATTGTCCCTACATCATTATACATGCCAACATTGTAGGAATTTATAGGGTAAGTTCCTTAGATTAGACATCAAAGGTCACTGCTCACAAAAAAATCACAAATCAATACACCAGTATTTGACGTGGTTAAAACCCTTAAAGAGGGAAACAGTCCATGGCTTGAGCCAACGCGGCCACTTCAGGAAATTTATAAATATAAAGAAATAAAATTTACATAAGCTTCTCTCATAAATAGTCACAAGAAAAATGACCCTCCATGCTCTTTAAAAAGAGATCATAGACCAATTGGGTGTTAAGCCATGGATCAAGTTTTCGTAATACCAAGGAGAGAATGAATTGTCATATCACTACATATTGTGACAATCATATTATAAGTTAAAAAATTACATAGTAAAGAAACACACTTTACCTAACTCTACGCTAGACCAAGTTATACTTAACTATTTCCTATGTGTTGGAATACACTAACATCCCCCCTTAAGAACAACTTGGGATAGGATTGAAGGATTTGAAAAGGTGACACAATAGGAGAAGGAAGGAGGCATTAGAGCCTATCCCCCCTTAATGATAACTTTCCTGAACTCCAAACATAGATCGAAGTTTGGTAAACTTCACTTTTGTGAGAGCCATTGTAAAGATATCAAAAACTTGATCATTGGTTGAAAAATAATGCGCTTCAAGGACACTATCATGAATGAGCTTTCTGATGAAGTGTATGTGTATCTCAATGTGTTTCATGCACTGATGTTGAATTGGATCTTTGTATAGCTGAATGGAACTCTGATTATCACACCAAAGTGTAGTGGGACGCTCCTGATGAAGACAAAATTAAGACAGGATCCGAGAAAGCCACAAGGCTTCCTTGTTGGCTTCAATGGCACCAAAATACTCTGCTTCTGCCAAAGAAAGAGAGATGGCACTTTGTTTCTTATAAGACCATGCAATAGGTTATAAAACAAGAGTGAATACATAACCTGTAGCAGACTTTCGATCATTGGGATCACCAGCCCAATCAGAATCAATGAAACCAATAAAAAATGGAGATGCTCTTGCACTCTAATAAATCTTGAACTAAACTATACCTCAAACATATCAAAGTATTATATTAGCTGCTTTCCAGTGAATTTCATGAGGTTTGTGCATAAATCTAGTAACAAGACCAATGGAAAAGTTCAGGATAGGTATGGGTTAGATACAGAAGTTTGCCAACAACTTAACGGTATAAGGTAGCATCAAATTCAGGGGAAGTACAAGTGACTGAAAGTTTGACTCTAGACTGAAAGGGAGAAGGGGTTGGCTTACATTCTTCCATGTAAAAGTGGCATAGATCAAGATCACAAGAATACTTGGACTCAGAAAGGGTAATAACTTCTTTGGATTGCAAGACTTGAAGACTAAGGAAATAATGCAAGTTCCCTAAGTATATCATTTCAAACTTCTGTTTGAGGCTAGAATTCACATGGTTTATATGGTTGGGATCAATACCAATTAGGATAATATCATCAACATAAAGAAAAAGGATGATTAAGGACTTACCCACCTTCTTGGTGTAGATAGTGTTGTTGGAATGAAATCTAGAAAAACCATTATCTAAGATAAAGCTACCCATTTTGGCATACCAAGTGTTAACACTTGATTTGGACCTCAGGCTGAAAACGGAAAATAAGGGTAACCTCAAACCATGCTCAGCCTTGTAGCTAGCCCTACAAGGTCAGGAGAGGGCTCTCTCTGTAAAAATATGTTCAATGAAAAGTAATAACAAAACTGATTTTAGACTAGATATAATGATGGGAAATGTTTAAATGAATTTCTCACGGATGTATGGAACAAATGGGACAGTTTGAAACTGGGGAATTAAATCAGAGATATAGGGTATTTCATGGGGCAAGGTAGGCATGGATTTCAGCAATTAAGTTTAAATAATTATGAGATGGTAAGAATGGTGAGGAGCTGAAAAGGGAATAAGAGATGGATCCTTTTCAAACAGAAGAAAACATAGAATATTGAATGATTTCCCAAGGCAGAGCATAAAAAATGGATTCTACCTATCTATATTGAAAGCATTCAACTAGAAATGTTTATGAATGTATGGTGAACATGACAAATTTAAATATGAGCACAAAGGAAAGAACAAATGCTAAAATTCATACCACATGGATCCCACAAATCAGAGTTGCATATCTTATTAATTCCATGTCAAAATGTTACAATGGGAGTTGTTAGAGTCGACCTTTGCAGCCTTTCCTCCGTTGATCAAACATGCTCTTACAAAGTCATTTTAAAGTGTCAAGGTCAAATTTTGTCATTTCAATGAGTTTTCAAGCAAAATTTGGTCACTAGCATTAGGTCTAGGGTTTGTTTTCACTCTTTTCAAATTTGTCCAAATGTCGGTCCATGTCACCATTCAGCTGAGTGTATCATCATTCGAGATAGGGTTGTCATCATCATGTTAAGTTCCATTGGGTCATTTTACAGACCTTGTTCATGCTTCAGCTTGTGCCTTGGTAAGGTCCATTTCCTCTCCTAGGGTTTTGGAGGTAATTTCTCTAGTGATGGTCAAATCATCGGCAAAACTTGTATCCCGATGTTCACACACCTTTCCACTATCATTAATGTACCTTATTAAACACTTCCCTATCACCGAGATTCCCCAAATTCCTCATTTTTGCACAAACCCTAGTTTCTTGCCACAACTTGGCAATTTTCTAGGCTAGGCCCCGTGTTTTGCCCTTTTGGACTCCCTTCCCCTCACTCAATCTCTCGTGATTCCACTTTCCCCTCGCTTCCTAACATCCCTCCCTACTTCCCAAAATTTCCCCAAGAATTTAGAAGCCCCTTATCCCCTTCATTTCGCTTCATTTCGACAAAATTCCTTGTTTCACACATCGGGGTAAGTTTCACTCAAAAGATGTTTCGATGAGCAATCAAAGATGAATTTTGGAAAACCGAGAGAGGTTTTTGTTAAAAACATGCCAAGGAAGAAAAAATCTTTCACTTTTTACACGTGTATCATGGTTTTAGAGAAATATCAAAAATACCGTTTCCTCGGGAGAATTGAATGCACCTTTGAAGTGACCTTGGGAAAATCAAGCTTTCTACTAGCATGGTTGGACAAATGACTTTCATGATGAGTCAAATGATAACTAGACAAAAATATCTTTCCAATGAGCTATCATGAGCTCAATTTGGAGTTGAGGAAGACCTTCAAACATTGGCTGCAACAACATCTCGCCTTGAGGCGAAATCTCTCATTCTCGCTTCATTTTAACTAGTGTTGGGAGATTTGATTTTTGACAAGGTAAATGAAATCCAAATTGCATAATTCCACTTGTGTTGGAAATTAGACTCCAAGAGTTTTCCAACGAGCTATCACACGCCCAATTTGGACACCGGGAAGGCCTCCAAAATCTTTCCCGTAGAAATGCACTATGTGGCAAGAGGCATGCGACCCACTTGCGTGATGCGACCCACTTGTGCGTTTTGGCCGCTGTAAATTTGAACGCATGCGACCCACTTGTGGCATGCGACCCACTTGAGGGAGATGCGACCCACTTAAAAAAAGAGCCCGTAAAAGTCATATTTACGCCGTATTCATGTGGAATCGACTCCAAACTGCTTTCAAACAGTTTTCAATCAATGCTCGGAGATTTTAAATATGGTTGTGATGTCTTGAAGTGGGAAAATTGATTTATTTGAATGGAGAGGTGAAACCCTATATGCATAGCAGATTTATTCCCTAGGGTTTTAAATACATATGGATGGTTTTGTGAAGGATTTCCCACTTTGTTTGGTTGATATGTATACCTTCGCATATGTTGTCAAAATCTCACCGCCCTCACACTCATTCTCTACCACCGTTGTCTTCTATCATTATTTTACCACTGTTATGGCTTTTTGTTTCACTGGATCATTGTCACATTGTGTCTCACTTCCCATTGACAAACACTGCCTTATACTCATTGTTCCCTCTGACAAATTTTATCCCACATTTTAAAAGGCCGCACCCCACATTTTGCACTTGGTACTCATTTGTCAAAATCCACTTGTAATCAAAACGTAGACCTGTTCTTTTATCCCAATCCACCTAAACGTAGCTATTACCATTGTGTGTTTCCTACGATGCTTTGGTACATATGCAATATATTTGGGTTTTGAGAATGCATTGAAACTTTGACATCACCGCATCTATATCAATATATACATATTGCAAATATCTCGTTCAAAGCCATGTCGCAGACAGGTTAGAGTATGAGCAAGGAGTCGGATAGTGACTCAATCGTTGATGTTGATGCACCGAGATGGAGCATAGCAAAGTGCACCAAGCAGTGGTAACATATCGGAGAAGCCACGAGCTTTTTTTCGACATCACGACGAGTACTATCTCCACCCGGTGGAAGGGGTCTCGTTGACTTCATCGCACAACGCGAGTACTATCTCCACATGGCGTGGAAGGGGTCTCGCCTTCTTCATCGGCGTAGGTACATTCACAGGATCATGATAGAGACAAATACATGCTTCGTCACATGAAAGGCCATTATTGGGCTCGCATGCGTGTTTGCAAAGCGAGAATGAAGATTCTCGAAGAGGAGGTTGAGCGAAGCACTAAAACGGAGGAAAAGGCCCGATCCACTCCGGATTTTGGCCGAGGCTTCGTTAGGCCGAGAAAGATACATGATGGAGGGGTCCTTAGTCCGAATTTGAGCAAATTCGGGAGAAAATTTTGTCATTTTGAAATTTTTTTGGTCTAAAAACAAAGTTTTCGGGCTAAGTGGGTCTCGCACTCATATGCTCACTTTTTTTCGGGACACTTGCTGAAGGAAATTTTTGCATTTTTTGGATTTTTCATGGTAAGTTATGCATCCTCAGACATTACCTAAGCATTTCATCAGATTCTGGATGGTCAAAGAGCTCAAAAAACACCATGAAAACCACCTTGTCGCCACCTTTTGCACCAGCAGGAAGTACTTCTGGGAGAAAGAAATTTTGGAGGGTCAAATGAGCTCCAAATTGGGAAATTCCACTTGGGTTGGATAGTCAACATCCAGGGCTTTCCAACGAGCTATCATGAGCTCAATTTTGATGCCGGAAAGTACCTCAAATTCAGGCTGAAAGTAATGCGACCCACTCGGCTCAAATGCGACCCACTTAAATTTTTGTCGAATTTTCAACCGCAGTACCTCGCATTTTCGCCTAGTATGGACCAGTTTTGCTTGTGGATGGAATTTTTGGGTTTTTATGATGTAAATTTATGTTTGGAATGTAACTTTGGCTTATTTTTATCTATTCTAGAAGATTCACTATCAAAAGGGTAAAAAATCATGTAAATGAATCGCGTTCCACTCTTTTAGAGGCAAGTTGTTAGATGCCTAGATTGTAGTTCCATGATTAGAATTGGTTGAAACTGATCCCCTCGAAGAGGGAATTCTACCCCCTAGAGGTGGGGGAAAGGTGTTAGAGTGATCTATATATTGTAATTTCTCAATCATTTTCGTAGGTTGGAGAGGTTGGACTCTTGGGAGACTTTGGCACCATTGTACATATTTTTTTCATATTTTAGCTAAGGAAAGATCAGAGGTTTTGCGGCACTTGTTGGGATCCTTGTGGTGTTTTTTTCTTGATGGTGTTTTCTCTCTGTTTACTGTAAGTTCTTCATGTTTAATGTATGCCATTATTTTCATATGCTTCTGAACTAAATTGAATGAGTAGAAGAGGTTGAATCCATCGTTTATCGTGATCTGCCTTTGAATTCAGTTAGTTCTATATGTTTTCGACTGTTTGGAGAGGATCCAAGTTCTTCTTTTCCCTCTTCAAAGTCTCCTCGTCGGTCTAATCCGTCCAGTATATCCAAATAAAAAGCATCAAGACAATCACCTACCTCGCCCCAACTCGAAATCGCACAAAAGTCCCGACCTTATCCCCGGACCCAAAATTTGTTTTCCCATTTCTCCAAATGAAAAACCCAAAAAACCAAAAAATCAAACATACCTATCTCTTTACTAGCCTAAAATCAGTTCCTATTGTAAGTCATCTCGCATCCTATTGCTCATTTTATCGAGATTGACGGGAGAGAGCCTCTCTCCGTCCTCGCAGGGCTAGCTACGAGGTTGAGCGTGGCTCGATGTAGCCTTGAGTTTTAATTCATTTCAGCCCTCGAGGTAGATTTGAGCGCTAACATAGTGGCGACCATACCGGGGAGAAACTCAAAACGTTTGCTTGCTATAGACGGAGTCCGAAGTCACGCGTAGCCTTCGAACCGCACATTGCTCTGCGAGTGCATAGTAGATAAAAGTCGCTTCAGCTGATCTCCAGGTTTAGCTTGTGAATGTGTCCCTTGATTTGAGAATTCTCAAGACATGTATCGAGTTTAGATCCGATGGTTGAGGTGGACAACGATCATACATAAGAAGGCTGAAATCATTCACCTGGTGACTCCAATTCAAAGTCCGGAGGACCGACTCTTTCTCCGAGAAAATGGAAGGATCTTACACAAAGTTCATGTATCTAAAGTGGAATGGTATTCGGGATCTAATCCCGATTTCTCGTAAATTACTTCTTTCGTCGGTCTTGAAGCTATCCCTGAAAGTTTTTCAAAGTTTGTTGTATGAGAAAGGTCATCAAAATCTTCACTCGACCCATTCAAAAAGTGTAAATGTTGAGTTTCCCTTTGATCCTGGCCTCCTTACTTTTCCCACATCTTATGATGACTCTCCACAGAGTGATGAGCCTAAAGAAAAGAAAATTGATTTCACAGCTCTTGTACATGCCCCTACACCTTGTAAAATTCCAGATCGGTATAAACCTCTTGTTTTGCCTTCTGTTCTCCATGCTTTTCCTGCAAGTTATGATCTATATCTACCAAGATTTGACGGTGAATGTAATAATGTCAACGCCGAGCAACATGTGCAAAATGTTGAGACTTTTCTAGATCTTTTTGAAGTTGATGATGAAGATGTTAGTATTAGGCTTTTTTGCTCCTTTTCTTTGCAAGGCCAAGTGAAGAGTTGGTTTAAAGCCCTCCGCCCGATGCGAGCATTTCGTATTTCCGAACAGTTTGTCAAAGTTTTCCTCGACAGTGGATGATCTGACAGTAACTTTTTGTTGATTATAGAGGAGTATAACCACCGAAAAGATTGCCAGGGGAGACAAGACAACAATTTTTCCTCAGCGATTTAACCAAGTATATTTTTTCGATGCCAGCTTGATATAAGACCTTCTCCTAGATCTCGCTCTCTTGCACTACCCCGGGTGCCTTTGATCCGGAAATGGAGTTTCAACTCGAGAGAAAAGAATATTGCAACACTTCACGAGATGCAACAAGGCAATGAATGTAGAGGCTCATTTGCCGATCTTGAGGGCAAGGTTGAAGGAAGAAGAAAAGAAGAATGTTTCGTAGCAGCGACACCTTCGGAGGACAAGCTGATCTTTTTCGTAAATGCGTAGAAGAGATGGTGCGGAAAATTACTGCAAAAAAAATGAAAATGACATTCAAGAACAAGTTGCTGATCCAAAACATTTTGTTTCTGATCCCGTAGTCACAAGATTGATTGTTTTATAGATCATTGTGAAGAAGAGAGAGTCAGTTGATATGATGTGTATATTTGATGATGTGTTTTAGTACCGATGGATTGCCTCAGCTTGACTGCAGTATGATGATGATTATGTTCTCCAAACGATAAGCTAATCTTGCGTATGAATCAGCAGCTAGTTTGTGCGAGGAGGAAGTTCACTTTCGTCAGCTCTCGAGTACGATGATCAACCGATGCATATCAGCCTATGGCAATGATGAGGAAAGTGCAGAAAATTTTGATGTAAGTGAAGGATCTTTGCCTTTTTTGTTTTGATTCATTTCAGTTCATCGTAGACAAATACCATGCAATCAGAAATCAAATGTCAACAAGCCTTGATTTGGACCATCTTGAGGGCAATGAAAGCCTTGTTCAAGACTTCTCATATTCGCATTTTCAGCCCTCGAAAAGCCATTGATTTTCAAGTTGCAGATGAGGACATGGAAGCCGGTACATGTGATCAAATGATACAAGGTGACTCCGTACCTTCTCGCTTTTGAATCATTTCGATGAGAGAAAAATTGCATAGTAAATCTTCAAATGAGCGTACCTATAGGAAATCAGCGAATCTCTCGTTGTTAATGTTGAGGATGAGACGAGAGTATCGAGATTTTTGAGTACCTTGTAGCATCGTATTATGCCCATCCAATGCAATTGAAGGTCGGATTACAGATGAAGGTGTGGAAGATGAAATACATGATTTGATGATGCAGAAAATTCTATACCCTTTTGTTTCGAATCATTTCAGCTTATATGCGTAATATTCGTAATATGTCTCAAGAAAAAGAGGAACAAACGCAGTAGGATGTCATACGACTTTCAAGGGATACAAGGTAACAGCTCTTCTCAATTTTTTTGATGATCCTATTGCTCGTGTGTTGGATGATTTTTTGTTATAAAAATTCTGCTCCATTAGCTAACCATGTGCCCGAAAAGAATGTTGATGATAATCTTATTCAAAGGTCACCTTCATTGTCTTGTTTAACAGATTGTTCATTGCATAGCACATGTCCAGTATTTCCATCCATATGAGGAGATTAATAAAGGAGACTTTTGCTCATGCTCGAATCAGCAACGGAGTTTGGTATTTCATGAATTTCAGGATCCTTTTGACAATAAATTGCCGCAATCACCAAAGAAAAGCACCGCGTATGTGAGGAAAAAGTTTAAGATCAAGGTATGGAGATTATCTCGGACCGCAGCTATGTTTATAAAGATCCATTCGCGAGTATTCTTGCTAGTCATCCGGTCAATTTATGCTTTGCAAGTTTATCGGCAGATCCACTTGGTTCAAAGTTTCCATGGGAGTTGCCTTTCGGTAGTTATTTCTCGTTGTTCATAAGCAAGCATGTGGGAAGAAATCAAACATGCCAGCCCAACATGCTTACATGGTTGCATTGGTCGTTCCATTTCACTTCGATCGGGTGGTGTAAAGCACAATTAGAGTAGGTTGTATTGAATAAGCTCTACTTTGAGCAGATTTCCGCTTTGTCGGTTGTGTTTAAGTATCAAGTCAGCTTTTTAGTTGAGTGAGAGTCAATTTGTGTCGTCAAGTCATCGGGCTTTCGATCATGCATTTCGCTTGAGTTTTGATTCCATGGCCCAATGGATAAGGCACAGTCCCGCTCTCCCAAAGATCTCGTCGGTTCTTGGCACCTCCAAGGAGCTACCATCCCCATTGGAGCCAATGTTAGAGTCAGCCTTTGCAGACTTTCCTCCGGTGATCAAACATGCTCTTACAAAGTGATTTTAAAGTGTCAAGGTCAAATTTTGTCATTTCAATGAGTTTTCAAGCAAAAATTTGGTCACTAGGCATTAGGTCTAGGGTTTGTTTTCACTCTTTTCAAATTTGTCCAAATGTCGGCCCATGTCACCATTCAGTCGAGTGTATCATCATTCGAGAGGGTTGTCATCATCATGTTAAGTTCCATTGGGTCATTTTACAACTTGTTCATGCTTCGAGTTGTGCCTTGGTAAGGTCCATTTCCCTCTCCTAGGGTTTTGGAGGTAATTTCTTCTAGGATGGTCAAATCATCGGCAAAAAAATGTATCCCGATGTTCACACACCTTCCTCATCATTAATGTACCTTATTAAACACTTCCCATCACCGAGATTCCCCCAAATTCCTCATTTTTGCACAAACCCTAGTTTCTTGCCACAACTTGGCAATTTTCTAGGCTAGGCTCCGTGTTTTGCCCTTTTGGACTCCTTCCCCTCACTCAATCTCTCTGTGATTCCACTTTTCCCCTGCTTCCTAACATCCCTCCCTACTTCCCAAAATTTCCCCCAAGAATTTAGAAGCCCCCTTATCCCCTTCATTTCGCCTCATTTCGACAAAATTCTTTGTTTCACACATCGGAGTAAGTTTCACTCAAAAGATGTTTTGCAGAAATCAAAGATGAATTTTTGAAAACTGAGAGAGGTTTTTGTTCACAACATGCTCAGTGAAGAAAAAATCTTTCACTTTTTACACATGTATCATGGTTTTAGAGAAATATCAAAAAATACCGTTGCCTCAGGAGAATTGAATGCACCTCGAAGTGACCTTGGGAAAAATCAAGCTTTCTCCTAGCATGGTTGGCCAAATGACTTGCATGATGAGTCAAATGATAACTAGACACAAATATATTTCCAATGAGATATCATGAGCTCAATTTGGAGTTGAGGAAGACCTTCAAACATTGGCTGCAACAGACTTTCGCCTTGAGGCAGCCTCATTCTGCTCATTTTGACTAGTGTTGGGAGATTTGATTTTTGACAGGGTAAATGAAATCTAAATTGCATAATTCCACTTGTGTTGGAAAGTAGACTCCAAGAGCTTTCCAACGAGCTTTCACACGCCCAATTTGGACACCGGGAAGGCCTCCAAAATCGTCCTGCAAAATGCACTATGTGGCAAGAGGCATGCGATCCACTTGAGGGGGATGCGACCCACTTGGCAGATGCGACCCACTTGTGCGTTTTGGCCAGTGTAAATTTGAACGCATGCGACCCACTTGTGGCATGCGACCCACTTGAGGGAGATGCGACCCACTTAAAAAGCAGAGCCCAGAAAAGTCATATTTACGCCCGCATTCATGTGGAATCGACTCCAGCGCTTTCAAACGGGTTTTCAATCAATGCTCGGTAGATTTTAAATATGGTTGTGATGTCTTGAAGTGGGAAAATTGATTTATTTGAATGGAGAGGTGAAACCCTATATGCATAGCGATTTATTCCCTAGGGTTTTAAATACATATGGATGGTTTTGTGAAGGATTTCCCACTTTGTTTGGTTGATATATATACCTCTGCATATGTTGTCAAAATCTCACCGCCCTCACACTCATTCTACCACCGTTATGGCTTTTTGTTTCACTGGGATCATTGTCACATTGTGTCTCACTTTCCATTGACAAACACGGTCTTATACTCATTGTTCCCTTTGACAAATTTTATCCAGTATTTTAAAGGTCGCACCCCACATTTTGCACTTGGTACTCATTTGTCAAAATCCACTTGTAATCAAAACTAGACTGTTCTTTTATCCCAATCCACCTAAACGAGCTATTACCATTGTGTGTTTCCTACGATGCTTTGGTACATATGCAATATATTTGGGTTTTGAGAATGCATTGAAACTTTGACATCATTGCATCTATATCAATATATACATATTGCAAATATCTCGTTCAAAGCCATGTCGAGACGCGAGTTAGAGTATGAGCGGGAGTCGGACGGTGACTCAATCGTTGAGGTTGATGCACCGAGATGGAGCATAGCGATGCACCCGCAGTGGTAACATATCGGAGAAGCCACGTAGCTTTGTTTCGACATCACGACGAGTACTATCTCCACCCGGGGTGGAAGGGGTCTCGTTGACTTCATCGACAACGCGAGTACTATCTCCACATGGCGTGGAAGGGGTCTCGCCTTCTTCATCAGCGTAGGTACATTCACAGGATCATGATAGAGACAAATACATGCTTCGTCACATGAAAGGCCATTATTGGGCTCGCATGCGTGTTTGCAAAGCGAGAATGAAGATTCGAAGAGGAGGTTGAGCGAAGCACTAAAACGGCGGAAAAGGCCTCGATCCACTCCGGATTTTTGGCCGAGGCTTCGTTGGCTGAGAAAGATACATGATGGAGGGTCTTCACTCCAAATTTGAGCAAATTCGGAGAAAATTTTTGTCATTTTGAAATTTTTTGGTCTAAAAACGAGTTTTTCGGTTAAGTGGGTCTCGCACTCATATGCTCACTTTTTTTCGGGACACTTGCTGAAGGAAATTTTTGCATTTTTGGATTTTTCATGGTAAGTTATGCATCCTCAAATATTACCTAAGCATTTCATCAGATTCTGGATGGTCAAAGAGCTCAAAAACACCATGAAAACCACCTTGCTGCCACCTTTTGCACCAGCAGGAAGTACTTCTGGGAGAAAGCAATTTTGGAGGGTCAAATGAGCTCCAAATTGGGAAATTCCACTTGGGTTGGATAGTCAACATCCAGGGCTTTCCAACGAGCTATCATGAGCTCAATTTGGATGCCGGGAAGTACCTCAAATTTAGGCTGAAAGTAATGCGACCCACTCGGCTCAAATGCGACCCACTTAAATTTTTGCTGAATTTTCAATCGCCAAATTTCGGATTTTCGCCTAGTATGGACCAGTTTTGCTTGTGGATGGAATTTTTGGGTTTTTATGATGTAAATTTATGTTTGGCATGTAACTTTGGCTTATTTTTATCTATTCTAGAAGATTCACTCTCAAAAGGGTAAAAATCATGTAAATGAATCGGCTTTCCACTCTTTTAGAGGCAAGTTGTTAGATGCCTAGATTGTAGTTCCATGATTAGAATTGGTTGAAACTGATCCCTGAAGAGGGAATTCTACCCCTAGAGGTGGGGAAAGGTGTTAGAGTGATCTATATATTGTAATTTCTCAATCATTTTCGGAGGTTGGAGAGGTTGGACTCTTGGGAGACTTTTAGCACCATTGTACATATTTTTTTCATATTTTAGCTAAGGAAAGATCGGAGGTTTTGCGGCACTTGTTGGGATCCTTGTGGTGTTTTGTTCTTGATGGTGTTTTCTCTCTGTTTACTTCGTAAGTTCTTCATGTTTAATGTATGCCATTCTTTTCATATGCTTCCGAACTAAATTGAATGAGTAGATGAGGTTGAATCCATCGTTTATCGTGCTCTGCCTTTGAATTCAGTTAGTTCTATATGTTTTTCGACTTTGTTTGGAGAGGATCCAAGTTCTTATTTTCCCTCTTCAGCTCCTCGTCGGTCTAATCAGTCCAGTATATCCAAATCAAAAGCATCAAGACAATCACCTACCTCGCCCCCAACTCGAAATCTGCAAAAGTCCGACCTTATCCCCGGACCCAAAATTTGTTTTCCCATTTCTCCCAGCCGAAAACCAAAAAACCAAAAAATCAAACATACCTATCTCTTTACTAGCCTAAAATCAGTTCCTATTGTAAGTCATCTCGCATCCTATTGCTCATTTTATCGAGATTGACGGAGAGAGCCCTCTCCCTGTCCTCGTAGGGCTAGCTACGAGGGCCGAGCGTGGATTGATGTAGCCTTGAGTTTTAATTCATTTCAGCTGAGGTAGATTTGAGCGCTAACATAGTGGCGACCATACTGGGAGAAACTCAAAACGTTTGCTTGCTATAGACGGAGTCCGAAGTCACGCCGGTAGCCTTCGAACCGCACATTGCTCGCGAGTGCATAGTAGATAAAAGTCGCTCAGTCGATCTCCCGGTTTAGCTTGTGAATGTGTCCCTTGATTTGAGAATTCCCCCAAGTACATGTATCGAGTTTAGATCCGATGGTTGATGGTGGACAACGATCATACATAAGAAGGCTGAAATCATTCACCTCAGTGACTCCAATTCAAAGTCCGGAGGACCGACTCTTTCTACGAGAAAATGGAAGTATCTTACACAAAGTTCGGGTATCTAAAGTGGAATGGTATTCGGGATCTAATCGCTTTCTCGTAAATTACTTCTTTCTACGGTCTTGAAGCTATCCCGAAAGTTTTTCAAAGTTTGTTGTATGAGAAAGGTCATCAAAATCTTCACTCGACCCATTCAAAAAAGTGTAAATGTTGAGTTTCCCTTTGATCCCTGGCCTCCTTACTTTTCCCACATCTTATGATGACTCTCCACGAGTGATGAGCCTAAAGAAAAGAAAATTGATTTCACGACTCTTGTACATGCCCCTACACCTTGTAAAATTCCCGGATCGGTATAAACCTCTTGTTTTGCCTTCCGTTCTCCATGCTTTTTCCCGCAAGTTATGATCTATATCTACCAAGATTTGACGATGAATGTAATAATGTCAACGCTCGAGCAACATGTGCAAAATGTTGAGACTTTTCTAGATCTTTTTTGAAGTTGATGATGAAGATGTTAGTATTAGGCTTTTTGCTCTTTCTTTGCAAGGCCAAGTGAAGAGTTGGTTTAAAGCCTCCGCTCGATGCGAGCATTTCAGATTTCCAAAGTAGCTTTGTCAAAGTTTTCCTTGGGCAGTGTGGATGATCGGACATAAATTTTTGTTGATTATAGAGGAGTATAACCAAATGAAAAAGATTGCCGTGGGAGACAGTACAACAATTTTCTGCCGTATTTAACCAAGTATATTTTTCGATGCCGGTTGATATAAGACCTTCTCCTAGATCTGCTCTCTTGCACTACCCAGGTGCCTTTGATCCGGAAATGGAGTTTTAGCCGAGAGAAAAGAATATTGCAACACTTCACGAGATGCGTAACAAGGCGGTGAATGTAGAGGCTCATTTGTTGATCTTGAGGGCAAGGTTGAAGGAAGAAGAAAAGAAGAATGTTTCAGAAAGCGGTCGACACCTTCGAGAGGACAAGCTTGATCTTTTCGTAAATGCAGTAGAAGAGATGGTGCGGAAAATTACCGCAAAAAATGAAAATGACATTCAAGAACAAGTTGCTGATCCAAAACATTTTGTTTACGATCCCAGTAGTCACAATGATTGTTTTATAGATCATTGTGAAGAAGAGAGAGCCGTTGATATGATGTGTATATTTGATGATGTGTTTTATACTCGATGGATTGCCTCGGTTTGATCGGTATGATGATGATTATGTTCTCCAAACGTGAGTTAATCTTGCGAGCACGAATCAACGACTAGTTTGTGCGAGGAGGAAGTTCACTTTCGACAGTTCGAGTACGTTGATCAACCGATGCATATCAGCTATGGCAATGATGAGGAAAGTGCGGAAAATTTTGATGTAAGTGAAGGATCTTTGCCTTTTTTGTTTTGATTCATTTCGCTCATCGTAGACAAATACCATGCAATCGGAAATCAAATGTCAACAAGCCTTGATTTGGACCATCTTGAGGGCAATGAAAGCCTTGTTCAAGACTTCTCATATTCGATTTTCAGCCCCTCGAAAGCCATTGATTTTCAAGTTGCGGATGAGGACATGGAAGCTCGGTACATGTGATCAAATGATACAAGGTGACTCCGTACCTTTCTGTTTTGAATCATTTCGAGCTTTTTGAGAGAAAAATTGCATAGTAAATCTTCAAATGAGCGGCCCATAGGAAATCAGACAATCTCTCGGTGTTAATGTTGAGGATGAGATAGATAACGAGATTTTTGAGCGACTTGTAGCATCGCATTTGCAGCCATCCAATGCAATTGAAGGTCGGATTATGGATGAAGGTGTGGAAGATGAAATACATGATTTGATGATGCAGAAAATTCTATACCCTTTTGTTTCGAATCATTTCGAGTTTATAAGGCGTAATATTCGTAATATGTCTCAAGAAAAAGAGGAACGACAAGTAGGGATGTCATACGAGCTTTCAAGGGATACGATGTGCGTAGTCTTCTCAAGTTTTTGATGATCCTATTGCTCGTGTGTTGGATGATTTTTGTTATAAAAATTCTCGCTCCATTAGCTAACCATGTGCCCAAAAAGAATGTTGATGATAATCTTATTCAAAGGTCACCTTCATTGTCTTGTTTAACAGATTTTTTCATTGCATAGCACATGTCCATATTTCCATTCATATGAGGAGATTAATAAAGGAGACTTTTGCTCTGTCCGGAATCGACAACGGAGTTTGGTATTTCATGAATTTCGGGATCCTTTTGATGACTTGCCGCAATCACCAAAGAAAAGCACCGTAGATGTGAGGAAAAGTTTAAGATCAAGGTATGGAGATTATCTAGACCCGAGCTATGTTTATGAAGATCCATTCGCAGTATTCTTGCAGTCATCCAGTCAATTTATGCTTTGCAAGTTTATCGACAATCCACTTGGTTCAAAGTTTCCATGGGAGTTTCCTTTCGGTAGTTATTTCTCGTTGTTCATAAGCAAGCATGTGGGAAGAAATCAAACAGCACCCAACATGCTTACATGGTTGCATTGGTCGTTCCATTTCACTTGATCGGGTGGTGTAAAGCACAATTAGAGTAGGTTGTATTGAATAAGCTCTACTTTGAGCAGATTTCCAGCTTTTTCGGTTGTGTTTAAGTATCAAGTCAGTTTTTAGTTGAGTGAGAGTTAATTTGTGTCGTCAAGTCATCGCTTTTTAGTCATGCATTTCAGCTTTGAGTTTTTGATTCCATGGCCCAATGGATAAGGCACCGGTCTCGCTCTCCCAAAGATTCTGCTCGTTCTTGGCACCTCCAAGGAGCTACCATCCCCATTGGAGCCAATGTTAGAGTCAGCCTTGCAGACTTTCCTCAGTTGATCAAACATGCTCTTACAAAGTGATTTTAAAGTGTCAAGGTCAAATTTTGTCATTTCAATGAGTTTTCAAGCAAAATTTGGTCACTAGGCATTAGGTCTAGGGTTTGTTTTCACTCTTTTCAAATTTGTCCAAATGTCAGTCCATGTCACCATTCAGCTGAGTGTATCATCATTCAGAGGGTTTTCATCATCATGTTAAGTTCCATTGGGTCATTTTACAGCCTTGTTCATGCTTCGATTGTGCCTTGGTAAGGTCCATTTCCCTCTCCTAGGGTTTTGGAGGTAATTTCTCTAGGATGGTCAAATCATCGGCAAAACTTGTATCCTGATGTTCACACACCTTCCCCTATCATTAATGTACCTTATTAAACACTTCCCATCACCGAGATTCCCCCAAATTCCTCATTTTTGCACAAACCCTAGTTTCTTGCCACAACTTGGCAATTTTCTAGGCTAGGCTCCGTGTTTTTCCCTTTTGGACTCCTTCCCCTCACTCAATCTCTGTGATTCTACTTTCCCCTACTTCCTAACATCCCTCTCTACTTCTCAAAATTTCCCCAAGAATTTATAAGCCCCTTATCCCCTTCATTTCGCTTCATTTCGACAACATTCCTTGTTTCACACATCGAGTAAGTTTCACTCAAAAGATGTTTCAGAGCAATAAAAGATGAATTTTGGAAAACTGAGAGAGGTTTTTGTTCACAACATGCCAAGGAAGAAAAACCTCTTTCAATTTTTACACAGGTATCATTGTTTTAGAGAAATATCAAAAATACCGTTGCCTCAGGAGAATTGAATGCACCTCTGAAGTGACCTTGGGAAAATCAAGCTTTCTCCTAGCATGGTTGGCCAAATGACTTGCATGATGAGTCAAAAGATAACTAGACAAAAATATATTTCCAATGAGCTATAATGAGCTCAATTTGGAGTTGAGGAAGACCTTCAAACATTGGCTGCAACAGACACTTCGCCTTGAGGCAGCCTCATTCTGCTCATTTTGACTAGTGTTGGGAGATTTGATTTTTTGACAGGGGTAAATGAAATCCAAATTGCATAATACCACTTGTGTTGGAAATTAGACTCCAAGATATTTCCAACGAGCTATCACACGCCCAATTTTGACACCGGGAAGGCCTCCAAAATCTTCCCTGCAAAATGCACTATGTGGCAAGAGGCATGCGACCCACTTGAGGGGGGATGCGACCCACTTGGTAGATGCGACCCACTTGTGCGTTTTGGCCGATGTAGAATTTGAACGCATGCGACCCACTTGTGGCATGCGAACCACTTGAGGGAGATGCGACCCACTTAAAAACGGAGCCCGGAAAATTCATATTTACGCCTGTATTCATGTGGAATCGACTCCATCTGCTTTCAAACATGTTTTCAATCAATGCTCGATGAGATTTTAAATATGGTTGTGATGTCTTGAAGTGGGAAAATTGATTTATTTGAATGGAGAGGTGAAACCCTATATGCATAGCAGATTTATTCCCTAGGGTTTTAAATACATATGGATGGTTTTGTGAAGGATTTCCCACTTTGTTTGGTTGATATATATACCTCCGCATATGTTGTCAAAATCTCACCGCCCTCACACTCATTCTACCACTGTTGTCTTCATCATTATTTTACCACTGTTATGGATTTTTGTTTCACCGGGATCATTGTCACATTGTGTCTCACTTCCCATTGACAAACACGGTCTTATACTCATTGTTCCCTTTGACAAATTTTATCCAGATATTTTAAAGGTCGCACCCCACATTTTGCACTTGGTACTCATTTGTCAAAATCCACTTGTAATCAAAACAGAGACCTGTTCTTTTATCCAAATCCACCTAAACAGAAGCTATTACCATTGTGTGTTTCCTACGATGCTTTGGTACATATGCAATATATTTGGGTTTTGAGAATGCATTGAAACTTTGACATCATCGCATCTATATCAATATATACATATTGCAAATATCTCGTTCAAAGCCATGTCGAGACGAAGTTAGAGTATGAGCGGGAGTCGGACAGCTGACTCAATCGTTGAGGTTGATGCACCGAGATGGAGCATAGCAGAGTGCACCGATAGTGGTAACATATCGGAGAAGCCACGAGCTTTGTTTCGACATCACGACGTAGTACTATCTCCACCCGGGGTGGAAGGGGTCTCGTTGACTTCATCGACAACGCGAGTACTATCTCCACATGGCGTGGAAGGGGTATCGCCTTCTTCATCAGTGTAGGTACATTCACAGGATCATGATAGAGACAAAGACATGCTTCGTCACATGAAAGGCCATTATTGGGCTCGCATGCGTGTTTGCAAAGCGAGAATGAAGATTCGAAGAGGAGGTTGAGCGAAGCACTAAAACGGCGGAAAAGGCCCGATCCACTCCGGATTTTGGCCGAGGCTTCGTTGGCTGAGAAAGATACATGATGGAGGGTCTTCACTCCGAATTTGAGCAAATTCGGAGAAAAATTTTGTCATTTTGAAATTTTTTTGGTCTAAAAACGAGTTTTTTCGATTAAGTGGGTCTCGCACTCATATGCTCACTTTTTTTTCGGGACACTTGCTGAAGGAAATTTTTGCATTTTTTGAATTTTTTCATGGTAAGTTATGCATCCTCGAACATTACCTAAGAATTTCATCAGATTCGGATGGTCAAAGAGCTCAAAAACACCATGAAAACCACCTTGCTACCACCTTTTGCACCAGCAGGAAGTACTTCTGGGAGAAAGAACTTTTGGAGGGTCAAATGAGCTCCAAATTGGGAAATTCCACTTGGGTTGGATAGTCAACATCCAGGGCTTTCCAACGAGCTATCATGAGCTCAATTTTGATGCCGGGAAGTACCTCAAATTCAGGCTGAAAGTAATGCGACCCACTCGGCTCAAATGTGACCCACTTAAATTTTTTGCTGAATTTTCAACTGCGCATTTCGCATTTTTCGCCTAGTATGGACCAGTTTTGCTTGTGGATGGAATTTTTGGGTTTTTTATGATGTAAATTTATGTTTGGCATGTAACTTTGGCTTATTTTTATCTATTCTAGAAGATTCACTCTCAAAAGGGTAAAAATCATGTAAATGAATCCGCTTTCCACTCTTTTAGAGGCAAGTTGTTAGATGCCTAGATTGTAGTTCCATGATTAGAATTGGTTGAAACTGATCCCCGAAGAGGGGAATTCGACCCCCTAGAGGTGGGGAAAGGTGTTAGAGTGATCTATATATTGTAATTTCTCAATCATTTTCAGAGGTTGGAGAGGTTGGACTCTTGGGAGACTTTTGGCACCATTGTACATATTTTTTTCATATTTTAGCTAAGGAAAGATCGTAGGTTTTTAGCTGCACTTGTTGGGATCCTTGTGGTGTTTTGTTCTTGATGGTGTTTTTCTCTCCGTTTACTGTAAGTTCTTCATGTTTAATGTATGCCATTATTTTCATATGCTTCCGAACTAAATTGAATGAGTAGATGAGGTTGAATCCATCGTTTATCGTGCTCGCCTTTGAATTCAGCTTAGTTCTATATGTTTTTCGACTCGTTTGGAGAGAATCCAAGTTCTTCTTTGCCCTCTTCAGCTCCTCGTCTGGGTCTAATCTGTCCGTATATCCAAATCAAAAGCATCAAGACAATCACCTACCTCGCCCCCAACTCGAAATCCGCAAAAGTCCGACCTTATCCCCCGACCCAAAATTTGTTTTCCCATTTCTCCAACGAAAACCCAAAAACTAAAAAAATCAAACATACCTATCTCTTTACTAGCCTAAAATCAGTTCCTATTGTAAGTCATCTCGCATCCTATTGCTCATTTTATCGAGATTGACGGAGAGAGCCCTCTCCTGTCCTCGTAGGGCTAGCTACGAGGCTGAGCGTGGTTTGATGTAGCCTTGAGTTTTAATTCATTTCAGCCTGAGGTAGATTTGAGTGCTAACAGGAGTGCAGAGCGTCCTCCTTGATTTCCACACTATTCCCCTTACTGACTGACTTCTTTACAAATGATTGAATATTACATTAAATAGACAGAAATGGAGGGAAATTGATCCACATAAAAAGGGAGTTGTTTTACCAGCTCAAAATTGAAATCTGAACATAAGAAAGAGACCAACAATCTACCCCTAAAAAGAAGGAACATCAATACATTTTTTGAACATCTGAGGATTTGATTTTATATTTGCTTTAAACATAGGAGAAGACAAACTTGAAATGATTCTCTGTGCTTTATATTTAGCTCTCGGCTGTTGATTGTTTTGTCTCTATTTTAATCCTTTGAAGAATAACCAACTTCTGAAGAAAATGCTTTTGGAACCAATAAAATGAAAGTATGCCTTTAGTGAAGAAAAGATTCATTTGACTGAAAATGAGTGAAGGGAAAAGGAGGTGGGCCCAAATCACAATCGCAATCGGAAGAGGGGAGGGGGTATGTCGCACAAGGGAGAGATGCAATCGAGCGAACGCGATGGGGTAATCCAATAGAGTGGCGAGGGAAAACGGGGTTTGATAGTGAAATAAAGAAATCCCCTTTAAAACAAATTAAAAGGAACCTTGGCACTTTACATAGGAAAAAGATGATTTTTGTATGAAAAGAGCAGAGAGCTTTTAAGGTGGGACCGGGGGTGTAAATCGCAATCGGAATCGGAAGGGAGGGGAAGTGTTAAAGCACAACGATGTAATATATTTAAATATTTGCAATGCGATTAAAACACTTAAGAAATTTTTTAACATTGATTTTCGCTTTTTACAAAGGAAAATCTCGTTTTTGTTTGGAACAAGCGGAAGGGATTATGGTGGGACCCCCAGGAGAGTAATCGCAATCGGAAGATCAGGGAAGAGGGAAAGCGTTTAAGTGTTTGGGAATAAATTTTGCGATTGCGATGATGCAATTTTTTGTGGGTTGTCTGATCACATGGGTAGATTGATGGTGGAAAGGCAATCGGGGAGGGTCGATCGGAGGTAGGAAATCGGAGTGGCGATTTGGATGTTGCGATTGGAGTGGAGAAGGGGATTTTTTTAATCGCATCGGGAGTTTATGGGTTTTAAAGACTTTTGCAATGCGATTTATACAATCGGATAGGGAAAAGGGGGGGTTTTATAAAGAAAAACTTTAAACTTTTTTATGAAATAAAGTTTAAGGGAAAAATGGGAAAAGGGGAAGGTTAGGCCATAGGGGACTTTTGTTCACTTAGGTATAATTTTCGATCCAAAAGTAAGTTTTGAGGGTATAATATACTGTTGGAAAGCTCCTTTCGGGATCTTTCTGATGGACACACTTAGAACATGACTTTACACTGAAAATGTTGTGGAAAATACCTTTGAAGGGCAGGGAGGTGGCTTTGCAGAGATAGCATATTCTGAATTGTAGCTTATTACATATGAAGACATGAAATTACATAAAAGATGGTAATAAAATCAAAGTAATTTTTTTTCACCTCAAAGCATGGTTTTGAGGTGAAAATAACATCAGGCTGAATAAAACATTTCTTTGATCTTCCCAGGTGCTATGACTTTGAGTTTATTAGACTTCCTCATGACTTTGCTGATATTTATTGACACTTGACTCATTAATTTGACCATGATGAGACCTCTAAACCTAATGAGACCCACCCTATGACCTAATAATATGAATTACAAAGTGAAAGTGACGCATGTCAGAAAGCCATAGAGAGGGGAATCAACAAGTTTCTCATGAGGGAAAACTGAATGAAAAACCACTACCATCAATCAATCGATGACCTAACAGAATGATGAAATTTTATGGTATCGGACTCCTAATATGCAAATGAAAAAGAGTAAATTTGATCACTGATGGAAGTATGACTAGACTGACACTAACATTGCCTCCAATGGGGATGGTAGCTCCTTGGAGGTGCCGAGAACACCGTAGACAGAGTAGCCTTATCCATTGGGCATGGAATCACAATACTGAAAACTGACACGATGCAAAATGACTCTGACTCAATACTAAGACTGAAAATTAAATTAAAACCAAAATTTACACATATCATTCAAGTTTTATAGCCTTCACATCGTTCCCCAAACTTCAAAGACTGTGTACTCTTAAATCTGACCAAAAATAGCATGGTATATAAAATTATTGTGACATAGTTCCTGATCCATTATCTTCAACAGTGGTAGTGCTTCAAAAGCCTACCATTCACTGGTCCTCTAGGGAAATCCTGGCCATCCATCTCTGAAAGCAAGAAGGCATTCTGTCTCCTGTATGCTGAAATATTGTATGGTCCTTTCCATAGGTTTTCGAACTTACCATGTTTCCCTTTGTCCTCATTTCGTGCATCCCATATCAACACCACATCATTAAACTGAAACTTTTCTTCTTTGGTCTTATAGTCATAGATCTTATTAATCTTGTTCTACAATTGAATAGCATTCTGAGACACTTCCTCTCTTGTTTGTTGAAGGTGGATCATTTGATTGATCCTTCGCTGATTATAATCTTCTTCATTGCCAAATTCTTGCAATAATCATGATCGGAACTGTGAGCGATGTAGGAAAGACAATGTCAGTGCCATAAAATAATTCAAATGGTGACATACCTATAGATTTCTTACTGCTAACTCTGTTCGCCCATAATGCGTTGATGAGCTTTCGATTCCAGTTTCTTTTGTTTGCCTCTAGCATTTTCTTGATTATGTTAATCAAGGATTTATTTGATGATTCCGCCAAGCCATTCCCTTGTGGGTAGTATGCTGTTGAATGTTCCAACACAATGTTTTATTTGTCGTAGAAATCCACCATATTTTTAGATTTGAACGCTGCTGCGTTATCTTTTATAATTTTGTGAGGCAAACCAAAACGAGACAAGATATTTGACTCTAAAAATTGAATAATTACCGTATATGTAGCCTGCCTCACCAGAACGGCCTCAATCCATTTGGTGAAGTAATCTGTACCTGTCAAAATCCATCGATATTGTGTTGATGATGCGGGATGGATTTCCCCTATGAAATCGAGTCCCCATTGCTGAAAGGGAGCATTTACTAAAACTGGTTTTAAAGGAAGAGGAAGAAATTTCCTTTTTCCTTGGAAAATTTGACACTCATGGCAGCTCATCACTGTTTTATACAAATCTGAAAATAAAGTGGGCCAATAATAACCTGCTCTCAACAATTTGTTAGCTGTTGTTTTCCAAAACAAATGACCACCACAATCACCTTTGTGGAAATCATGCATCACTTGATAAGCTTCATCTTCAACCAAGCAATTGAGCAGAATACCTCTTGGATCTTTCCAATAAAGAGCGTTATTCAAAATACAATATTTAGCAGACTTAAGTTTCAGTGATCTACCTTTGATTTTAGACATCCCTGGAGGTGGCGAAAGATGCTAAAGCACATAAACAATATCTAAATACCATGGGGATTGTAGAAAAATTTCTGAAACTGGAACAATCAAACCTTCATTCTCATCTTCTGAAATTGCTGTTATGATATTTATATCCAGGGCACGCAAGTTTGATTGGGCCATTATCTTTGCCAAGCCTTGTCCTTTGATCAAATTTGTGGGTTTGATCTCCAAATCGTACTCTAACATAGCTACTATCCATTTACCTCTTCGACCTTCTGGATCAGTTTGCATCAACACATCCTTTACTGTTGCATTAGGAACATATGCTATAGTATGTGAATGCAGAATGTATACTCTAAAATCTTTCAATGCCTTAATAAGAGCCAATGTGTGTTTCTCAATGATATTATACTGCAAAGCAGCATCTCGAATAGTTCTACTGAAAAAGGCTATTGGCTTTTCTATCTGATCTCTCTTTTGCATCAAAACCGCAGCCATAGTTTGCTCCGATGCAAATGAAAATATAATGAAATCTTGAGTGTAATCAGGACTAATCAAAACTCGGGCATTGGACAAGGAAAAATTTACCAGATTAAATGACTTGATAGCTTCCTCACTCCATTTGACAACGTTATCTTTCTTTAACATGTTAGTCATTTCTCTTAGATGTTCAACAAAATTGGGTATAAATCTACACAAGAAGTTCATCTTACCATTGAATGCTTGAATCTCCTTTTTGTTTCGTGGAAGATCTATGTGCTAAATTTCCTCCACTCTTGAAGGATCGATGCGGATACTGTCTTTAGAGATGATATCCCCAAAAGCTTGCCTTCATCCAAAGCAAAGAGGATTTTCTTTGGATTAAGAGAAATCCCAAACTTCCTGCATCGCTGAAAAACAACTCTCAAGTGGTGTAAATGCTCATCATCTGAACCAGAGAACACTATCAGATCATCCAAATAAACAACAAGAAAAACATCCTTCTCATTGGCAAAAGCAATGTCCATTGCTCGCTGGAAAGTGGCTCTAGCGTTCTTCAGTCCAAATGGAATTTTGGCATACTGGAGGGTTCCCCAGGGTGTTGTGAAGGCAGTTTTGTCTTGGTATTTCTCATGCACCAAGATCTAATTATAGCCCGAGTAGCCATCGAGTAGTGACATCCTTGATGATCCAACTACTCTTTGCAGAATATGGTCCATCTTCGAAAGTGGATAATTATCCTTTAAGGATGCTTTATTTAGATTCCAAACATATATGCACAACCTTATCTCTCCTGTCTTCTTACATACCGAGACCAAATTTGAAATCCAGCCAGAAAATCTAATTGGGACAATGATACCAACTTTATACAATCTGTTTACCTCTTTTTCAATGGATGGCAGAAGCTTTGGATTGATTCTTCTCAGCTTCTGTCTAAAGGGATTCTGATCCAGTTTGATAGGAATAGTATGATGAATTATGTTTTTATCAAACACCTTCAAATATGAATAATCCCATGCAAACACATTGGAAAATTCAAAAAGTAATTTAACATACTTTTCCTTTACCTCAGGGAACAATGCCTTTGATAACTTGATAAGCTTAGGCTTGTCAGTTGTTCCAATATTAACATCTTCAACTCCTTTCTCAGTAGGTACCAAGCTTGGTTTCTTTGCAACATCGTCTTGATAAAAAATCTCCTCTAAAGGTATAAGACCTCTAGGAATTACATTTTCTTTCAGCTGCAACACGTCCATCTGCTTTGCTTCGATTTCTTGGTCATCAGCCTCATAATCACCTTCTATGGGAGTATCCTTGAATTTTCCTTCATTCTGCAAAAAGGCATTGATTTCATTGTCATCCCAAAAAACTTGCCAATACCTTAAATTATCCAGAACAGCAGGTCTATGTTTGACATAAATTTCAAACTTGTTGCTAGAGTTCATGGGAATCTTCAATTTTCTTGCAGTAGTGGCAAGAGAATCAGCAATAAGATTCTGCATTCGGGGTACTGTTGTCAAAGTGTACTCAGGAAATGTCTTCAAGATGTCAAGGATTGTGTTTCTGTAGGCCCTCAATCATGGGTTCTTTTCTTGGTTCTATCCTTTTACTTGTTTGATTATCAACTCTGAATATCCATAGACAAAAATCCTCTTTTCATTTAGCTTCTTCAAAATTTTCAGACCTGCAATCAAAGCTTCATATTCTGCTTCATTGTTAGAGCAGTCAAAGGCTAATTTGTAAGCACATACTCTTACATTACTAGGAACCTTTTCAGACTGGAAAATAGGGCTCTGAATCCATATTCCTATACCAGCCCCGTCCTTACCCACAGCTCCATCAAAGTCCATGCTCTAGAGGCCCTCTTCTTCTTCTTCTTCTAGATGTTGAAATTTTGCTTCTTTCTCTACTTTGTCTGGAATGATTACTGCATCTTTCTGTTCACTATTTTTTTGCTGTTGGCAGGTAGCAATCTCAGAAATGTTTGCTGCTTTATCTTTCTCCTGTTTGAGAACTTCCCTAAAATTTTCTGAAATTTCAGGTATCTCATCTACTTGTACCAACTGAACATTCACATCATTCAAACCACCATCTGAATATAATACAAATGATTTTAAATCTGTGTGGACTACATTTATGGGATGATTAACTGGATTCTCTTTGCTAGTGATCATATATTTCATTTTCTTCTCTCTATATAGTTTTCTCAACTGACCGAACATGGGAATGGTGGCATAAGAGAATTCAAGCTGCATGGTTCCTTTAAGTTTTGTACCCCAAGACCTAGACAGAAGCATCCCAAATCGCGGTGGAATATCGGCAACAACTACATCCATCAAGACATTTTTGGCTTGGATTTGATCTAAAGATACTACCAAGTCTTTGATAAGGCCAATAGAACAGACCCTACTAGAGTCAATGGAATACAAATCATGGTATTTACGGGTGATATCAAGTCCCAACTTCTCCATAATGGCTTTGGGAATTGGATTGTGCAAGGCTCCAGAGTCCAACATAGCATTATGTAGGATGAACTCATGTAATCTAAGACTCAAGTAAAAGGGAGGGACTTCACTTTCTTCAGATTGATCTTATGTGGCTGGACCAAAAATGAGTTTAGGGTAGTCATCTTCAACATTTACCATATCTGAAACAAAGTCTATTTGAAAAATTCTTGACACTTGATGTTTATAAGTGCTATTTTTTACCAACTCAGTCAAGGGAATGGACACCTTCAGCTTAGAAATTTTATTTTCAAAATTAAAAGAAGGAACCTTTTCTACCTCTTTGATGGGAGGATCTTTCTTCTCTAATTTCTCCTTTGTTGCACTGTGCTGGTTCTTTTCATTTGCAATGTTAATCGCTGAAGATTTCTTGTTGGAGGAAGGATCGGCAGGCTCTTTCCCTTTCTTCTGAGTTTTTGAAGAATTGTTCTTCAATTCCAGGTCCTTTATTTTCTGAATGGGACTGATCGGCACATCCCTGCTCCTCAAAGAGTACTGCTTTTGTTGAGTGGACAAAGCATTCATGTACCCTCTTTGGAAATCATCAGACTCTTCTTCTAACACTGTGTCATTAGCCAATATAAAATCTTCGTCCCTTTGAATGTCTACCATCGATGTGTATTCTTCATCTTCTGTGAGAAATATTGGCACACCATCGGCAGTGAAGAAATGGTTGGCTTCAATCACAGGATCATCATCATTGTCTATCTCCGTTCCCTAGACGTAATTTTGTTGCAATGGAGTTCTGATTTGCTTTTGTGGCATTGCTTGGTCCTGCGCTCTCTATTCTCTTTGTTTAATTCTGAATTGTGGTTGCTGCCCTCTGAAATTCGGATTCCTGATTTGTGCTTCAGGTCTATCTGAAATGGTCAATCGATCAACCATCTTCTCCACTGTTCATATCAAAGCGTCCATCTTATTGTCTAAAGGAGAGGCTTCTTCTTTCATCGTGACTCTCTTTTCAGCTCTATTCCACGCTCTTTTGGCCAGCAGATTCGCTTCTACGCTCACAACTATCTTCTACATGTCTTCAAGTGTGGTAGGATCTCTTTCTTGTAGCTGATATGCCATATCAACATCGAAACCATCTGGAAAATTGAGCAAGGCTAATCCCACAAGGGGATTAAGATTGGTCGGAATAGCATTATACACAATATTAAATCTCACACAATAATCCTGTACAGTTTCACCTACATTCCTTTTAATATTTTCATATTCAGAAAAAATTTGGAGTGGGTTTTTCTTTACCTCCCACCGTTCTAATAAATGTGTATGTAACTCCTGCAAGGTACGGATATAGCCTGTTGGTAAGGCTATGAACCATTTTCTAACTTCATCTCCAAAGCTTTGGACAAACAACCTTGTGGTTACATTCTCTGCCTCTACCTCATGTAGATAAAAAAAGTCATTCATCTTATCAACATGTTGCTGGGCTGTGATGCTTTGAGTGGCATCAAAGATAGGAATTTTACTTTGATAATCAGCAGGCATATCATTCAATTGCTGAGGTAAAACCAGGGGTGCATACCGAGTAGCCATGGCTTGAGGTGGATTTACGACAGTGTTTTTGCTACTAGGATTTAATGGAGGTGTTAGTGGAGGAGTTGAAAGCTGAGAATTGACTAATGGGAATGCTGATGAATTAAGAGGAGGAGAAACTGCTTCTGATAACTATGAAGGCTTAGGGATATTGGTTACAGTGATAGATGTCTGAGGGGAATTCAAAGTATAATCATCAATTGATATATTTTCCCTCTGAACTTCAAGGTCTACAAGAAATTCTGGATCTAAAACTGTGTCATAAAGTGCATTTTCAGATTTACTTTTGAACAAAGAAAGCTCAAAACATTCATCAAAAGAGAGGTCTTCTACAAATAACCACTCACTGGGCCAGGTATGGGATCTAAAAATAGGTCTAGGACTTAGTGATCCCTCTTGTCTTCTGACTATTCTTGGAATGAGATTAGGATTTTCAAACACAGGGGGAGGATTTGGATCAGGATTAGTCCTTGTGTATCTTCTTGAAGCCAGTGTGGTTAAATTTCTACTATACAATATTTATTTCAGCCTAGAAAAATTTGAACCTCATCATCCAGAGTCCAAGAAAATACTACTGGGGTGATCAATATTTTATGCTCTGATACCAAAAATATATTATGACTGTGGATCTTTGAAATAAGTGCTTGTAATTATATTCCCCTCCAAAGCACTTTAACAATGTTATCCTTGCAATAATATTCAAACCTCTAAACAAATCTTTAAATTTTAACGTGATATAGGGGAACACATTAAAAACACTTAAGCGACCTTATCACTCTGGTCAAAATGTTATAGCAATGGTCTGATTCCTTTAAAGACTGGCAACTTCGAACTTATATCACTAAACCCATCAACGCAACATACATTTCATTCAACGGGCCCCACACATCCATTATTTTCTTTTTATGAATTAAATAAACATTAATAATGAAAAACCGCCAGACCATACCTCGATTTATCGCTTGTGCACTTCACTGCGCGATTGCTGTCAGATCTATCATTCTCCACATCGGACGATCCTCGTCAATATCGCATTTTTTCAAAGGCCGAGGGTTAACACATGAAATTTGTGTGATATGGATGGTATTTGGGAGATGACATGTCCAAATATTGTTGGATCACACTCTTTTGGCGTGGTTTCGCTCCGGACCAAAAGCAGCACAACAAAGGTGGTATTGTTTTCCAACACCCACTTCTGGTAAATGAACAACGCTTAACTTGGATTTTCACTTTATTTTAACATGTAACTCCTTGCGTTAACTCAATGGTTGGGTCCCACTAATATTACTCCGCCGGCAACAAAACAAAGCTCTTTACTCCAACAACAAAGATTCTAAAGAATCGTCGCGTTCTATACAACCAGGGTTTAACCTTTAGAAAAAGGTTTCAATACTCTTCATTTACACAGGACCTGACTATGATTTTTCTCCTCTACAGAGCCTTTGTTCGACCTTCTTCAAAACAGAATAAACACATTCAATTTGAGTGCCGAGAACATGAGCTCGAAGACAGTCAGATCGCTCCCTAGTGGAGTCGCCAGAAATGTTAGCGCCTGATTTGGACCTCAGGCTGAAAAAGGAAAATCAGGGTAACCTCAAACCACGCTCAGCCTTGTAGCTAGCCCTACAAGGTCAGGAGAGGGCTCTCTCCATAAAAATATGTTCAATTAAATGTAATAAAAAAACTAATTTTAGGCTAGATATAATGATGGGAAATGTTTAAATGAATTTCTCAAGGATGTATGGAAGAAATGGGATAGTTTGAAACTGGGGAATTAAATCAGAGATACAGGGTATTTCATGGGGCAAGGTAGGTAGGGATTTCAGCAATTAAGTTTAAATAATGATGAGATGGTAAGACTGGTGAGGAGCTAAAAAGGGCATAAGAGATGGATCCTTTTCAAAGAGAAGAAAACATAGAACATTGAATGATTTCCCAAGGCAGAGCATAAAAAAAGGATTCTACCTATCTATATTGAAAGCATTCAACTAGAAATGTTTATGAATGTATGGTGAACATGAAAAATTTACATATGAGCACAAAGGAAAGAACAAATGCTAAAATTCATACCACATGGATCCCACAAATCAGAGTTGCATATCTTATTAATTCCCTGTCAAAATGTTACAATGGAGCGCAAAGTGTCCTCCTTGATTTCCACACTATTCCCCTTACTGAATGATTGCTCTACAAATGATTGAAGATTACATTAAATAGACAGAAATTGAGGGAAATTGATCCACAGAAAAAGGGAGTTGTTTTGCCAGCTCAAAACTGAAATCCGAACACAGGAAAGAGACCAACAATCTGCCCCTGAAAAGAAGGAACAACAATACATTTTTTGAACATCTGAGGATTTGCTTTTATATTTTCTTTAAACATAGGCTAAGACAAACTTGAAATGATTCTTTGTGCTTTATATTTATCTCTCGGCCGTTGATTGTTTTGTCTCTATTTTAATCCTTTGAAGAATAACCAACTTTTGAAGAAAACGCTTTTGGAACCAATAAAATGAAAGTATGCCTTTAGTGAAGAAAAGACTCATTTGACCGAAAATGAGTGAAGGGAAAAGGAGGTGGGCCCGAATCACAATCACAATCGGAAGAGGGGAGGAGGTATGTCGCACAAGGGAGAGATGCGATGGGGTAATACAATAGAGTGGCGAGGGAAAACAGGGTCCGATAGTGAAATAAAGAAATCCCCTTTAAAACAAATTAAAAGGAACCTTGGCGCTTTACATAGGAAAAAGATGATTTTTGTATGAAAAGAGCAGAGGGCTTTTAAGGTGGGACTGGGGATGTAAATCACAATCGGAATCGGAAGGGAGGGGAAGTGTTAAAGCACAATGATGTAATATATTAAAATATTTGCGATGTGATTAAAATACTTAAGAAATGTTTTAACATTGATTTTCTCTCTTTACAAAGGAAAATCTCATTTTTGTTTGGAACGAGCGAAAGGGATTGTGGTGGGACCCCCAAGAGAGTAATCACAATCAAAATATCGGGGAAGAGGGAAAGCGGGTTTAAGTGTTTGGGAATAAAATCTGCAATTGCGATGATGCGATTGTCTATGGGCCATCCGATCAGATGGGCAGATCAACAGTGGAAAGGCAATCGGGGAGGGTCAATCAGAGGTAGGCAATCGGAGCGGAAATTTGGATGTTGCCATTGGAGCGGAGAAGGGGATTTTTTTAATCACATCAGGAGTTTATGGGTTTGAAAGACTTTTGCAATGCGATTTATACAATCGGATAGGGAAAAGGGACGGTTTTATAAAGAAAAAATTTAAACTTTTTTATGAAATATAGTTTAAGGGAAAAATGGGAAAAGGGGAAGGTTAGGCATGTTGGGAATCACGATTGTCGTTAGACCAAAACCCGCAGGTGTTAGTCAATGATCGCATCACCAGAGATAAGGATCCACGAAAGGTGGTTAGTCCATGTTGTGAAACACATGGGGAGCATTGGTTTATCCAATGTCCAACAAGGCCATAGGGGAATTTTGTTCACTTAGGCATAATTTTCGACCCAGAAGTCAGTTTTGAGAGTATAATATACCACTGGAAAGATATTTCTGAGCTCTTTCTGATTGATGCACTTAGAACATGAATTTACACTGAAAATGTTGTGGAAAACACCTTTGAATGGCTGGGAGGTGGCTTTGCAGAGATAACATCTTCTGAATTGCAACTTATTACATATGAAGACATAAAATTACATAAAAGATGGTAATAAAAGCAAAGTACTTTGTTTTCACCTCAAAACATGGTTTTGAGGCAAAAATTACATCAAGTTGAATAAAACATTTCTTTGATCTTCCAAGGTGTTGTGACTTTGAGTTTTGTTAGACTTCCTCGTGACTTTGTTGATATTTGTTGACACTTGACTCATTAATTTGACCATGATGAGACCTCAGAACCTAATGAGGCCCACCCTATGACCTACTAATATGAATTACGAAGTCAAAGTGACTCATGTCTGAAAGCCATAGAGAGGGGAATCAATAAGTTTCTCATGAGGGAAAAATGAATATAAAACCACTACCATCAATGAATCGATGACCTAACGAAATGATGAAATTTTATGGTATGGGACTCCTAATATGCAAATGCAAAAGAGTAAATTTGATCACTGATGGCAGTATGACTAGACTGACACTAACACCAAGCCTAGGGGGCTTTTTTGATACCATAGAGAGACTTCTTAAGGTGACAAACAACGCTATAGTCATTTTGGATAAATCCAGGGGGTTGTTCCATGTAGATTTCTTCATGCAAGTCCCCATGTAAGAAGGCATATTTAATATCCATTTGATGGAATTCCGATTTAAAGGAGGAAGCAAGGGAAAGAACAAGGCAGATAGAATTCCTTTTGGCAACAAGGGAGAAGGTTTCATTATATTCAATGCCTTCAACTTGTGAAAATCCTTTAGTAACAAGACGAGCATTATGTTTATCCACTTTTCCATCTAGTCCAAACTTTGTTCTATAAACCCATTCACATCTGACAAGTTTTCTTCCCTTTGGAAGAGGAAGAAGATCCCAAGTATCATTTTCCAAGTATATGGATCATGATTTTCTAGAACTTGAGCCAATAATGAAGAGGCTCTGTCGAACTAAGAACGTGTATGATGTTGATATGCAGGGTCACTTGCAAGAGAACCTGTTGCATCCCGAGTAGAGAAAACCCATTTTGGAGGTTGTGGAGCTGAAGGAAGATCCTAAGGAGGTGGAGGAGGATTTTCATCCTCGTTGTCATCATTCGAAGTAGAAGGAATGTTGTCAAAAGTAGAAGAGATAGAGAGAGGAGGCACATATGTTGAATCAGGCTCGCAGGCCAAAGGTGGCACACCCGCCGAACTAGGCTTGCAGGCCGATATATTTGCATCAAATTTTACATATCTTCTAATACTACATTTTTTGATTTGGATTGAAGAAGTATATATGTTTTGACATCTTCAGAAAATCCAACAAAAATTCATTTTTCACTCTTAGGTTCTAAGGCTGTATGTTTCTCATTGGGAATATGGGCTTCACTTCCAAAAACACGAAAGTGACTTACATCTGGTTTGATTGAGCTCCAGGCTTCTTTGGGATTGATATTCCTTAAAACCTTAGTAGAAATGCGATTTACTATGTAATTTTCACAATTAATTGTTTCTGCCCAAAAATTAAGACTAAGTCCTTTAGATTGAAGCATATAATTAGCCATTTCTTCTAGAGTGTGATTCTTCCTTTCAGCTACACCATTTTGTTGTGGAGTATACAGAACAATATGTTGCAATTGAATGCCATGCTCTGTGATAAATTTGATAAATTTTTTGTTAACATATTTTCCTACATTTTCAGATCTTAACTTAAGAATGCGATGTCCAGATTGTTTCTCAACAAAGGCCTTAAATTCCAAGAACATGTTAAGAAATTCACTCTTGAGTTTTAAGAAGTATACCCATGTGCGCCTAGAAAATCATCAATGAAAGTTAATAAGTACTTGTAGCCAGAGAAAGAAACAACTAGAAGTGGACCACATAAATCACTGTGCACAAGCTGTAAAGGGGTTGAAGCATGCCAAGAGGAACGTTTTTCAAAACTATCCCAATGATGTCTTCCGAGTAGTCAACTGGAACAAACACCATCTCATCAATATACCATATGAAGTCCTCTCACCATATTTTCTTTACATAGATTTGGAAGAGAGCAATAGTTTAAGTGACCAAATCGCTCATGCCAAAGTTTGCTCACTTCATCATTATAGAAATAAAAATAGAGGGAAGACATGATGACCCAAAGTTGTCAAACTTATACAACCTTTTGGAATCATCAACAATGCCAGTAGCTAAAATATGTCTAGAATATCTTAGGTCCTTAATTAAAACATCATGAGGTCAGAATTCTACCTTTTTCCCTTCACCTGAAGGAGTTATCTAATAAATATATAGAAGGTTGTAGGATAAGGTAGGAACACACAATACATCATTAAGTTGACCATTATCTATATGAATGGTTCCAGACCATACAACACTCAGAGATCTATCATCACCAACATAAATATTTTTAGTGTTACAATCATTTAAATAAGAAAGCATGGCTTTATTTTTGGCCATGTGGTAAGAGGCTCCAGAATCAATGAGCCACTCATGAGAATGAGAAGAAGAAGAAACATTTAATGCATAACCATATCTTGATGTTTGACAACCACATGCAGAAAGTGTCATTCCCGAAGATGAAGTTGAAGAGTTCTACAAATGGATGTTGACTTTCTTCATTAATTCTTCCAAGAATTCAATCTTCTTAAAACATTTTGACTCTACGTGGCCATCACGATTAAAAAAGTTGCAATGTCTATATGTATCCTTCCCTTTGTTTTTATTCGCCTTGTTAATTTGTTGAGTTGATTTTTTAGTTTGCGACTGAGATTTCTTAGGACCCTTGTTTGGTTTAGGACAATTAATTTTAGGATGCTCCTTCTTAGGATTCTTTGGATATGGCTTTTTTTGGGCTGCTAAGGCTTTCTTAAAAGAGTTTCCAGTATTAATAAGACCAAGGTATGAGATTTTTCTTGTTCTCTTATCAAATAATCGCAAAACACATCAAAAGAAGGGGACTTGTAGGTTGTTCCTTGAGAAATGAGGGCTTCTCTAGTGGAAATGGAAGGTGGAAGCAAATATAGATTATGCAGGGCCTAGCTTAGCAAGAATGGAGTAGATAAGACTAACATCTTCCTTTTTGACCTTACAACATTCTAAAAGAATTCTAAGGGTCTTGAATTTGCAAAAAAAATATTTAATAGATGAGAAATTATTGGGGTCCAAAGTAAGCAAATCATTTTCAAGCTGGTGGGCTTTGATTTAATTTTGAACGCCAAAAACAATATTTATCTTTTTTATAGCTTCATCACAGAAGTCAATTTCTTGGATATGAAATCTAATATCTTGAGCAATGGACATTCCTATCAACCCTCATACTTGATCTTGTTTATTTTCCCATTTATCCTTTTTATTTGCATCAGTGGGTTTAGATTCTTGTCCTAATGCTATTATATAAATCCATTTACTTGTAAGTAATTCTACCATGTAGGATAACCATTGGAAATAATTGGTGTTGTTAAGAATAACTGGGAATGTACTTCCCATTTTTAAAAAATGAAACTATAAAGGTTGCAACTAACTGCTCCAATGGAAATATCTCGAAAAATTAGGCCGGTTAAAAAAAACGGCTCTGAAAATGACTTCCAGATGAAGAAGTTATGTATTTTGAAAACAAGTTGTAGTAGATGCCGAATAGTTACGTGATAGGTTGAAAATCTATGATGAAGTTGTACTTAAAAAAAATCCCCCCAATTTCCAAACTTGATATAATAGGCTCATTTTTAAAAAATAATACTTGATGTGACCCACTTTTATAAATAAGTGAGGGTCACTTTTACAATGTTACTTTTACATGTGCTTTTTAAATAAAACTCCTTTTAAAAAACAAAGCAACTTGCCAAAATGTTTTTTTTAAGAAAAATTAACTTGACAAAAATCATTTTAGAAAAATAATCTTGACAAAGAGAATTGAACCCAAGACCTCTAGTCTCATAAAATAATTTCACACCAAGTGAGCTAGTCAAAGGATGATGTAATTGTTTGAAAGGAGAAAGAGTTTTTTTTTCACTTTAAAAAAAATACTACTTTATGTGACTCACTTTTATAAATAAGTGAGAGTCACTTTTACATGTGCTTTTTAAATCAAACCCTTTTTAAAAAACAAGGTGACTTGCCAAAAAGTTTTTTTAAGAAAAAATAGCTTGACAAAAACCTTTTTAGAAAAAGAAGCTTAACAAAGAGACTTGAACCCAAGACCTCTACACTCATAAAATAATTTTACACCAAGTGAGCTAGTAAAAAGATTATGTAATTGTTTGAAAGGATATATATATATATATATATATATATATATATATTTCAGTCGGTGTGTGTGTGTTTTTTCCTGCAAAAAAACAACCGTGAAAACAACAAAAAAAATACAAGCCTTACGACAAAAGATTATATTTAAATTTAGTCCGTCTGACAACTATATATTTTTCTTGCTATTTATGATTTCCCTAGATCGCACAAAGTCGCGGGGAAAGAGCATATGTAGTAGAAAAATCTTGTATTCATGTTTTTGGTTCGCCAGATCGCACACAATGCAGAGCAAAGAGCATACATAGAGAAGAGGGTATAGATCTGGTAATAAAAAATACAATAAACTGAAATAAATCGAGGATTAAATAAATATAACTGCAAAAAAAAACTTTATACGTCTAGATGTAAAATTACATAACTTAGGCAACCAGAAACATTTTCGCATGAAACAAAAGGGGTTCCTCACTAGAACAAAAGCTCTAGGCACAAAAAATAGTTTCTCCCAGGCTGAAAGTGATCAGAAACAATAGATCTAGAAAACAAGAGTTGCATGCAATCAAACCGTTTTCGGATTTGGATCAAAAACGGATGCGGCCCTCAAAAGATCTCTGATACCATGTAGTAATTTACAGGGTAATTTCCTTAGATCAAACACCAAAGGTGGATCACAAATAGATAACAGATCAGTACACCATTATTTGATGTTATTAAAACCCTCAAAGATGGAAACAATCCACGGCTTGAGCTAACGCGACCACTTCAGGAAATTTATTAATATAAAGAAAGAAAAATTACATAAGCGTCTCTCATAAATGGTCATAGGAAAAATGACCCTCCATGCTCTTTAAAAAGATATCATGGACCAATCAGGTGTTAAGCCACAGATCAAGTGCCGGTAATACTGAGGAGAGAATGAGTCTTCGGATCACTACATATCGTGATCGTCAGATTATAAGTTACAAAAGTACATAGTAAAGAAACACACTTTACCTAACTCTACGCTATACCAAGTTATACTTAACTATTTCCTATGTGTTTAAATATCCTAACAAACATGATTTTGGGGCACCTGTCTCTGTGTTTATACATCCAAACAACCTTTATATTCTTTTGGAAAGTGTACAATGATTTTGTAGGAAAAATATTCCCACCCATATTTTTATGTCTTATACCTAGTGACAGTTTCTAGTCACCCTTGGTTAGAGCTCGCACATTATCCACGTACCCCCACCATGTCATTCAAAGAATAATTACAAATACCCTAGATCTCCTACAGACTCTAGGGCTATCCTTATCAGAAAAATTGTTTTGACTGCCTCCATTTGCATTACAATTCTGACCTCGAGACAATTTTCCATATCCATTACTATATCCAACTTTCATTATCATGCCTTTTTGACCCACCATATAATTATCCCCTTCACCATATTTCTTTATTCCCCATATAAACACTTCTTCTACAATTGATACTTATTTCTTATCGACTTCACCACGCGAATTCCAAGAACGAGGTTGTACCTTGGATAAGTTCCCCCTTGAAGTAACATCCTCAGGTGGCATAATGGGAATCAACATCACCCATTGATTTCATTGGTCCCCTTGGCATTCAACACCAACACTAGTTTTCATGTCAGGGTGGTATCATGCTTTATAACAACTTCAGCTCTTCCATTTAGTCAAATACCCACGCGTCACTAAGCACATATTTCAGGAGTGCTTACACTATGATACAAGGGAGCTTCTCAAAGTAGAAAGGCCCATACATCCGTAAGCACCTCACTCAGAAAATGCTTCACTGAGAAGATGCATGGGGGAACCAGATTTAGTATATTGGTTCAAGAAATCCTTGAGGGCAGCAAAAATTATCATCAGCAGCCATTTTCATGTCAATCACCACAGTGTGACTTGAAAAAACAAACATCTATCAGTTTATATTCACTAGTCATCATTGCGAGCATGGGACATGCTCGCCTCATATAAGCAGTTTTTATTTAGCACTAAAATTTTCTACAGAGTATGGTTACCCTTTCTCCTCAGTCAAGGTTTTCCTCTACTCATCACTATGACAAGTTATTCTCTCTCTCTCTCTCTTTCTCAAAGAAGTTACACAGAATCTCAATCAGAACAGAAAAATGTGATGTATTCTGGATATACTCTTGCTCCTAACCTCATACATCAAGGGGAAACTGTTAATACCACAAAATCGTACACCATAAAATACACCTAAATTTTTCTAGTACAACATATAAATGAATAATTTATAGTTGAAGACTTTATAAAAATTCCAAAAATTAAACATATCCTAAGGTTGTTAAGGAAATATTTGGACCGTGCGCCAAGAAATAAGGCTAAATGAGTTACCGTGTGAATTTTCCTTCGAAAGTCACACGATCAAGGAAAAATGCGACTCAAAAATTCGGGACCACTTCGCACACTTGGGGGAGGATTCCCTAACATTTCCAGTCAAGGAAAACAGACTTGGAGTAGCCCTAAAGATATGAAACCCTCAATGGAATCATCTTGTTCTACTCTTGAATCACTATCATTCTTGAACCAAGAGAGGGAAGATGGGTTCAAAATTTTCTATATAAACAAGCCATGGGAGAACCAAAATATGATACATTGTTATCTTGGCCAAATTTATATTAGAGAAACACCATATTTCATTGTTGAAGCAGAAGAAGTAAGAGCACTAGCATGTTATCCTTATTGCTTTTGAGCAATCCATCATCTTAGTGAGAGTAGAAGATTCCACCATTTGGGAAGTATTCATACTTCTTTTGAGAGAGAGGATAAACTTGCAAAGAGACTAAGGAAAGGGACCTCCTTACTAAGGATTTTGGGCACCATATCTAAAAGTATCATCTTCAAGTGTTTTTAGTATTCTATTGTATTCATCTTCTATCACCAACAGTCAATAAAGGGATTCTTTTGACATTATTATGTTAAATTTTTGCTTCATTAAGCATTATTTTGTATTTGTCTTTTTTTTTTAGTTTATGTTTGTAGATGAATTTTTTTCACTATTTGCAATGCTTTAGTTTATCTAATTTTGTCTACTAAAAACACCAAATATCTCAGTTATCCTTTGGCGGTAAAAACTAATTGTTAAATAGGTGCTATTTGGTGCTCCATTGCCACAAAAACACTAACACAGTCATAATTTTAGAATCATGGCTTTAATCATATTAAACTTTGTAATTTATAAAAATATCTTTGCATTATTTTTAAAGTAAGTTGTTTTACATGCAATTTCATATATAAAATTTTGATATAAATCCACCAATACATGATATATAATAAAAATTATTTCATAAAAATAAACATCATGACGATAATAATCTAACAAACATAAGTAGCATCTAAGATACACATTTGAATTCAATACCATCATCTAATTATATACACTTTTAGTAGCACATATAAATGTCATTAGCTAGCACACAAATCTAATATTCTAACAGGGCATCGCCATCATGATCACATCTAACAAAACACAAATATTTTAATCTAACATCATCAACACACACATCCTCAAATTAATATAAATCTTATGTCAAATATCTGCTATCACGTACAAATCTATCTGCAAACACATTAAATGAACATATCTAACATGACCTAACAATATACACATCAACACAAAACATATAAATTAAGTATATAAACATGAAAAAAAACATGCACCATATATATAAATACACACAAAGAAGTGAAATAACGACATCATGAAGTCAAATAAGTGCAACCAAATATCCGATACAACAGATGTAGTAGTGATTGCAACCCAGTCTGCAGTAGAAGATGATGGATGGTCAACTACTGCCTGATGAAGTACGTTTGTCAAAATCAGCTGAGGTGGAGGACTAAGAGGTGGTTGTTCTGTAGTAGAAGTTGGTTGGTTTGTAGGAGAATGTGGTCGGTCTTATCTTTCAAGAGAAACATATGGCACATACTCTATATTTTTCATCTCATCATCAGGTGACTGACGAGCAGGTGTACTACCAGAAGGATCACCTATACCATGAATACCATGATTCGATGGGGCAGCACCACTAGAAGCATCATCATCATTATCCTCACCATCATTATCGTGACCCTTACCCTAGTCATTTATGATCATCATCATCACAGTCATCATCACCATGACCATCCTCATATGATGGATGTGTCTTTTCATGATTCCCTGCAACCCTCATCACTGCCAGTGAAGTACTAGTCTCGATGATATGTCACATAAGAGAAATAAAATCCCACATAAAGTACCTATAGAGATCGATGAACATCATATCCACACTAATATCTCAAGGCCTCATAGGGAGGAATCCCTTTCGAACCAAAACTCTGGACAATATATCATAGCATTCCATCCAAAATCACACAACATTCCTCTTTCTTAAGATGCCCACGCCCCCCCGAGGATGTGACTTACCCTCTTGGGCCTTTCCCATCTCCTCATCTCCTTCATCCATCGGTGGGGGAGGAGGAATGTCCCTGTCATATGAGCCATTTTCTACAAAGTATATATTACAAAAAAATAATAGATAAATTCATTAAAAATTTAATAAAACAAGTTAAATAACGTGCTAGAATAAATTTTATTCTGATTCATTAAAACTAGAAAATGAAACTATATTAATTTAAAGAAAACACTAATATTACCTTTATCATCTGGAGGCTCAAATGTTGTCAATAAGATGTTTGGATACCCTCTCCAACCAGTCCCCGCGTATGGATACACCAACATGACAAACACATGGTCACCCAAGATGGTCAGTAGCACTAGTGCCTCATCTGAAATCTTGGCTGGAAACTATGACATGCCCCTCTTGAGCATCATCTACCCCCACATGTAGATCCAAGCCTCAATGATCAACCTAGGAGGGTGATGATAAAATGTAAGTCACGTCTCTGGGAGCCTCTCAAAAAATAAACAAAAATCTCGGAAGAAAAAGGGAAGGTCTCCCTCCCCTTTCTTGACAACACATGACATCTACCTAAAGCCATGCAAAACTACCTCAAAAAAATGGCAGACCATTTGATGCAACGTGGCACATGAATAAAATAATCAACATAATAAAAAAGAGTGAAACTAATTTTCTTCCCATTTCCAAAATAATGTGCAATGGTGTTGACTAATAATGAGAGGCACCTAGCCTCCTCTGTAGCAAAAGAAGAAAAGGTTGTAGTTGTCCACCGCGGACCTGAAAAATATGATGGATGGACCGCATGAGGCTTGAAATATTTATGTGTATGCAAGCTGACTATCAGTTGGAACACCATGGGGAATAGTAAGGAACTAGGGAAAATCCTCCCCTCTCTTAGATAGGCCAATGATAAAGTATATGTCCTCCTTAGTGGGCCTATATGACAATTCAGGACCGACATGGAAAGCCTGCTCTTGGACATTCTATCAGTGGATAAAATGTGCCAATATGATAAAGTGTGCCTTCAGGTATGTATCCTCCTCATAGTACCCGAGGAGGAATAAATTCCTCAAGAGCGCTTGGGTCACTACAATAATAGGGAAAGGGTATAAATCCATCTCCCTCTACCAGGCCTACCATGTTTAAAACATATTCTGTGGGTCCACCTGCTTCTCTTGCTTCTGTTGTTTCTCCCTCTGCTGACATATCTGCTACATGATTGACATATAAAATACATCAGCCTCATACATAAAATACAATTTTGTTATTAAATGAAACATGTATTTATAAATATATAAACATAACTTCAAATTTAAAAAAAATTACTGATGCACTCAAAACACATTCATGCACCAGAGTCAGTGTGCTTTCAACTATAACTGCACCAGTAACGGTGCACACATAAGTATGATGCACTGCGGGTGTTTCAAAAATTTAAATTTTCATAGTGGTGTGGCATACTCGTGTGTTGGTGTGCATATATAACCTGTTGAAACCAGTACAATGTGTTCAAATAATCAAACGCACCGAGCTACAAGAATATTTTTAAATATTTAGTTGTGGTGTGTTTGGTAGATATAAATGCACTGGTAGTGATGCACTGATGTACAATCTGTCGCATATTTCCCATTGTGTTTATATTTACAAAACACACCACCACAACAGTTGTGTGTTATGTTCATGCACCGAAACATGGTGCACCCTATAAATTTATAGGGCGAACTGCTCCCAGTGCGAGTCGAGCATATTGAGCGTGACACGCATAAAAAAAAAATTCAAAAAAAATGAGAAATTAATCATAATTTTAAATTATTAGCTACTAAAAAATTAAATTAGAAAGAAACATAGACATGCCCTAGACATTTTTCGGGAAGACATTGTGGACATGTAATGGAGAAAAACAACTTTTCACTTCATTTGAAAAAATTGGAAACTTAAACAGTGAGAACGGTACTTAAAGGTGGTAAGAAAAAGAAGCACCGACGTGAGGGTTCTTACACGTGGCAAGAGTGGCATCGGTGCTTCAGATCTCTCCCACACTATAGATGGTAAAAATTAAAATTACAACCAAGAGGTTTTTTCTTATTTAACCTTCCTCTGGTGTGTTTCAAGAAGCGCACGAGTGCGGGATATATCCAAAATAACCATGTTGTTTTCAAATTTAAAATTATCATGGTGGTTTATCGAGACTCCTTGAGGCTTTATGTTATTGGTAGCACACCATTTTTGTGGTTTTAAAATAGCACCGATCCTTTTTTAGAAAATAAAAATCGTCTATCGATATGCTTTAAAAGATTCCTTGAGGCATTCATATACGTTTATCGCATCGAGACATCATTTTCAAATAGCATTGGGACATTTTACTATGTGAAGGAGTTTGGTTCTAGTGAATATTCAAGCATCGGTGCATTTTGGTATTTAGAGCACCATGATTTTTTATTTTTCAAAAAAAAAAAAAATCCACGGTGCACCATGTTATATGCATCTTCAGTGTGTGTATGTATGGGAAATCACCGGTGTGCTTATATAATTTAGACAAACCATCAAAGAAAAATCTGCTAAAACATCTGCCTACCCACCTCCACTACAAACAGATTTTTGGGCTATTTTTATAGGGGCCTCTGCAAAAACCTCCGCTAGAAGGTATTTTCCTTATACTATAGAAAGGATAAGCTACTTAGATTACCAATATGGTGAAGGAAGTTTCCTTGTGTTCCGAGGACTCTAATTATGAAGTATTTAAGCAAATAACACTTTAGTCATAGGAGGAATGACCCTCTTTATAGGAAACCAAATTTTGGTGATGAATGGTCCAAAATATTCTCCACCATTTCCTTCCTCTATGGGGTTCCATAAAATGGGGAAATTAAATTTCAATACAATACAATGATTTCCATGTTATTTTAGATAATAAATGCATTTGGAAAATCAATTTAAAGCTATTTTGCAAATGTATGTTACATGCTCTTGGGTCTAGTGTTCTTTCCTTGTGACATTGGTTTCCTCCATTATATTATAGCATTATTTTATTAATTTTTAGGACTTAGTAACATTAAAAATACAAAGAGGTAAAATATATTAAAAAGGAGAAGGGGAGGAACGAATAAGAACCAAATTTTGAGTAGTATAAATAAATTGTTAGGTTTTAGAATGATCTTACAAAGATCAACATTGATTTTTGTGTTAATTACTCCTTCAACTAGTTAGTCTTCTAATCATTTTGGCGATTTTTTTAGTTCCTCCCGTGTCACAAAACTATATTCTTGTTCCACTTTGCATCAAAATTTTCCCAAGTCACCATTCTTAGGTAATTTTTATCATGTGTCATCCATTCCTCATATTTTATATGCTATCTGTGTCAACATTCATAGTTGTCAAGTACCATAATTATCTATGTTCTTTACTCATGCTAGTGTGGAAGGTATCCATCGACCTATTATTAGTGGGTAATCTCTCATTGACTTTGACACATTACTCTAAGAGTTTAACCTAGATTCAATGGAAACCTAGGAATATTTTTGACATTGATATTTTACCTTATGTATAGATTATAATGCATCAATGGTAATTAATTGAGTCATTTCCCATGTGTTTAAAAACAATATCTCTTTTCAAACACTCAAATTCATTCTATAAATCAATTCCATTTTCATCATTGGTGGAATTCCCCACCTTTATTAGTGGTTTTCATTAGTGGTCATTGCTCATAGGGTCTCGACTCTCTTTTATGCACTATTCCATCTGGTGCTTCCAAAATGCATATTTGACATTTTCTTCAGTATTTTGTCCAAGACCTTCAAAATCATCTCCTTGTTTCCACTCATGCTAAATTATGGGAGATGCATTGCTTCCATCCTTCTAATGGATCTCTTTCCATCAAATTTGGCACAATTTCTCTAGGAATGAGATTTAGATACTTTATATGACATTGAGAACTTGTAGTCATTATTGGAAATATCCCTCACTATCCACATGGAAATGCATCAATGTCCCCTGATCTATAGGTTTTAAAAGTGTTTGATGATGGCTTATTTACTCATGCTTACTTGAATTCAATTGCTATCTTGATTCCCATTACGATTATTGGTGGGTTCTTAAATTTGTTGATGGGAAACATTAAGGAACAATTACCAAAAAATTTATCCCATTTTTTAGTAGCTTATCTATTCAAATGGAATATAATATTACATTTAGTGGGTTTGGATTGAATACCTCTACCCTAGAGTAGCATCCACTCTTTATGCTACTACCTATGTTGTAAAAAACAATACCAATAACTCATATGACATGGTACATTTTGAGGGTCAATTTTTCCATTTCATTGTTCTAGTTATCATTCTAATACATATTGATACATACATACATTGCATATTTTTTCATTCTTATGATCTATTTTGACATGGATCCACTATGTTTCTTTTCATGAACATGATCATTGTTTTTATATTTCATGGATATCCAATGTAATTGATTTGGTAGCCATGTTTTTCCACACCTGAGCATGGGTATACATTCCTTGAGAAGAGATTCATATAAAACTTTGTTGTTTGTTGTAAGTGGTTTCCTAATCCAAAATATGGTGAGCTGAATCTATTCCCACTTGGTAGCTTCTTCCACCATACAATAATGCATTTTTACAATCAACTCCCCTTCCAACCTCACACATTAAGGGAAATTTACTATAACATATATTACAGTTGAGATGCATTTTTTTGGCCTTCATCCCCTTCATATTATTTTTTTAGCATTGGTACATTGAAAACTCTATTGAGAAAGCCTTCTTAGTAATCTACTTTTTTATGCAACCAACTCAAAGAACCAAATAAATTATAGATAACCGATTTAAAAAAAATTCTATTCGAGGGGGAAACCTCCTTTAAATTACGTAAATGAAAATTTATTAGATGATACAAATGATAAGACCTATTTGGTATATATATGAGTCTAAGGGGTCACAATTGATCAGAGCCTACATAAAAATAATAATGTAAGGGCACAACAATAAAAATAGTGGGATTATATGGGCCACAACAATAACAAAATTGGGGATACATGGGCACAACAATAACAATAGGAGGCTACACTAACAAGAACAATAAGGGGAATACACTAGTATTATAGGGACCTAACATACCCCTCTCCTTCAAAAAGGTGTTTCTCTCAATTATTGAGTATTATGGATGCTTCTGTATAAAATTTTCATCCTCCCATGTGGAGTCTTCAGTGGACACATTCTTCCACTTAATGAGATTCTCTAAAATTAATCGATTTCGTAGTTGTTGGGTTCTTGTTTACGTGATTGCTTTAGGCTCAAATATGATTTTTCCTTCTTCATAAAATTTTGGCAACACTATTTGAACTAGGAGCTTGTCACCAATAACATTTTTTAAGCATGCAATGTAGAAAACTGGGTGTACTTGGGAAGATGCAGGAATCTCCATTTTGTATTCCATAGTACCAATATTTTGCAACACCTTGTAAGGACCATTGTACTTGGGTGATAATTTATTATCCTTGTTAGCTTGCTTGAGGGAAATTTGTTTTTATTGTTGTAGCCATAAAAATACCCAGTCACCTACATCAAAAATTATTTCACTGTGATTCTAATCTACCTGTTCTTTCATTCAATTTTGCACCAGAGTTATGTTATCCTTTAAGAGTCAAAAAACTTGTTGTTGATGTTCAATGTGTTCTTCCACTACTTGAAACTTATAATTTTCACTTAAAGATGATGTGAAGGATGGTGTATGATATCCATAAATTGCCATAAATGGGGTCATTTTTGCTACAATATGGATGGAAGTGTTATAACACCATTTAACTAGAGGTAACCACTCGATCCATTGTGTTTTTTTACCAGATACAAAGCAATGAAGATATCCTTCCAAAAAAAATTTCACTATCTCATTTTTCCCATCACATTGAGGATGATAAGATGAGCTATGAGCTAGTTGAGTACTAATACAAGAAAGTAATTTCCAATGAAAATGGGATCTATGTCACTTACAATAATATTTGGGTTTCCATGTAGCTTTTGAATTGTTTCCATAAATGCAGTAGAAACGTCAGTCGCTTCAAAGGATGAGATAATGCACAAAAGTGTGCATACTTGGTAAGTATATCAAACACTATTTCCTTAAGACTTGGGTAAACCTATGATAAAATTCATTGAGACCTCCTCCCAATGCTAACTTGGAATGGCTAAAGGTTGCAACATAACTAGGGTCTTAATTATCTCAACTTTTTTTTGGAAAACCAAACATTTAGCCATAAACTTTTGAATATCAGATTTAAGGCCATCCCAAAAAAATTCCTTCTTGACCATATGGTAAGTTTTTAAATATCCCGAGTGCCCTCCTAAGGGGGGGGTGTGCAATTCCAAAAGAATCTTTTTCTTGTGTTGGGAATTCTTGAAAATATATAAGTGATCTTTGTACCATAATAAATAACTTTTCCAACTAAATGTATCATATGTATTGGGATCTTGTTACAACTTTTGAATGAGTGTCCACACCTCTTCATCATTCTTCCATTCATCCCTTGCTTTATATCCAATCAGGTTCGATAATAGAAATGGAAAAAATAAATTCTTCTACGTCCTCATCCTTTCTTGAGAGGGCATTTGCAACACCATTTTCTTCCCTTTTTTGTAGAAGATTTCAAAATCATAACCCAAAATATTTGTGACCCATTTTTGCTGCTCTTCCGAAGATAATATTTTTTCCAAAAATTATTTAAGACTATCATGATCTTTTTTTACCTTGAAGTTTCTTCCCATTAGGTAAGGTCTCCATTTCTTTAGTGCATGTAGTAATGCCAACATTTCCTTCTCATAAATAGGCTTGTGTAAATACTTTCCTTTCATTGGACAAATTTCAAAATAAATTGGTCTTCCTTCTTACATTAAAACAACACCAATTTCATTTGTTGGGACATAACATTCCACAATGAAGGTTTTTTTGAATTCAAGTGTAGCTAAGACTTGTGCTTCAGAAATTGCCTCCTTAAGATGTTCAAAGGCCTTAGTTTATTCTAGATTCCAAGAAAATGCAACTTTATTTATTAATGTTGTTATAGGTGTTGCTATTCTTGCATTATTCTTAACAAACTTGTGATAATACCATATCAACCCGAGAAATCCTCGAATATGTTTTATGGTTGTGGGGATTTTCCATTCCTTAATGGCTTTAATTTTATTAAAGTATACCTTAACACCCTCATGAGATACAATATGATCCAAATATTCCACCTCCTATACTCCAAAGAAACATTTTGAGGCATTTTCATATATTTTTTTCTCCTCCAATAGATTGAACATCTTGTCAACATGTTGAACATGATCCTTCCAAGACTTGTTGTAGATTAGTATATCATAAAAAAAAACTAACACAAATTTTCTAAGGAAGGGTTTGAAAATGGAATTCATAAAACCTTGAAGTATCGAAGGTGCATTAGTAAGGCCAAAAAGCATGACCTAAAATTCATTATGACCCTCATGAGTTCTGGATTCTTTTTTCAAAATTTCTTTAGTATTCATTCTAATTTGATGATATCCCAAACAAATATCCAGCTTGGTGAAGTAATTTGCTCCATGTAATTCATCCAACAATTCATCAATGAGAGGAATGGGACATTTATCTTTAATAGTGAGCTTTTTGAGCTCCCTATAATTCGAACACATATTCCATGATCCATCCTTCTTGTGTACCAATACTACTGGAGCAGAGAAATAAATTTGACTAGGATGAATTATACCAGCTTATATCATTTCTGCAACCATATGTTCAATTTCATTCTTTTGGGCATAGGGATATCTGTAAGGTATGGTGTTTGAAGGAACACTTCATGGAATCAAATGAATATCATGATCATGATAATGAACATGTGGGAGGCCTTTGGGAGTCTCAAATACCTTGGAATGATTGTCTAAGACTTTTTGGAGATATGGAGAAATAGATGATTTTGATGTTTGAGCCTCTAGTGAGCATAATTGTGCAATTATACCCTGTTTTTATTTCTTCAGAAGTTTTTTCATGCCATTATAGATTATTATCTTTCTCAGTTTCCCTGTGATACCCCTTAATTAAACTTCCTCTCCTTCCCATAAAAAAATCAAGAAACATTATTGAAAATTACAAGCTATCATCCCTCTTGTTGTTGTAGATACCCTCTTGCTACAATTTCCAAGAATTTATAAAACAAAAATATGTCCTTGAAGAAACAAACATGTTCCCTCCTTGGTCATCAATCAAAATAAACTTAAAAAACTCAAAATTCTTTTCACCTCGAACACTGTTGACATGACAATGTTTAGCTTGTCTTGCCTTGTGCTCGGCTTGAGTATTGACCAAATATGATCTTCGTCACCATGCAACATCCCATTTCAAAGACAACACTTTTTGAAACCCAGAAGAAGAAATTTTGAACCCAATTCCCTCTTTTTCAAATTGTTTTGATGCTTGCTCTTTGACCTTTGCACTCTCTTGCACTGGCATCTTGTTCACATCACTGCTCAACAATGATGCATGCTACTACAAAAATTTTCATGATATACTTGGCCTTGTATACAAAACATAGTCATCTTAACCACAAGACTCTGTTCACACAAGTTTCAAATATATTACTTGTATTGGTGAACATATGACAAACGTGTAGACAACCTGAACAATAATTTTGTACATTCACAAAAGTCCTTGAACACATGGACTATAACAAGCCAATACATACATCAATGCAAAAAATATACTTGTTGAACATAGTGACCATAAATGTTCACTTTACAAAAGTACCTAAATAGGTAATGACAACAAGTATTTACATAATTCACAAAAAAAAGTTACAATAAGTCTACCCAATCGTGCCTCTCCTAGGCTTGTGGGTTCTCTTCTTGCACCATCTTGTATTGAAGGTTGATCAAGAATGTTGTGAGTCCTCTTGGCCACCTTTTTTTTCCCTTGCATCATGTTTAATAATATCTTTACCTTTCTCTAAATGAAGGTTCAAATGTAACTTTAAACATCGTTCAGTGTCATGTCCATGCAATTTGCAATGAGCACAAAAAAACTTCTTCTTTGTTGCAGACATATAAGTTCTCTCATGCGAAATAAATTCATTATGTTTGATGACCAAATTTTGGTTCATTCGTTTAACAATTATCATACATTTCTCACACAGAGCTACGCAATGGTCAAAAGAATCACAGAATGTATAGAGGTATTGATTCCATAAGTATTCAAAATCACCATGCCTTGAAAAACACTCTTGAGTTGCAACTTCAACAACTATCACGAGGTGGTGACATCTCTTTCTCAGATGCTTGATCTGCCTTAGGCAATTTGGAGCACTCTCCATACTCTTTACGAAAATATCCCAATCCCATATATTTTGGTCTTTCCTCTTCCAAAATTGGATTAGATGGATTGGTAATGCCTTGTCCATTTATGTTGATGCATCCACCTTCATAGCCCATATTAGATAGAAAATTCATACCTATGCCTTTTGTATGTTGCTCAAATGCTGTAAAAGTGTTGTTATGCACATATATGGAAGGAGTGGTACTAGAAATGTTAATTACGTCCTTATATTTTCCATTCATCTTCTCAGCCTCTGATGATGATGATGATAGCCAACTTGTAGATAACTCTAGCCACCCACTTTTATCAACTGGAATATGGTGTTCTTCTTGAAGATGTTTGCAAAATTTACATGCATCATCATCCACATATGGTCCAAATCCCCTATTTGAACTTTCACCACATACTGACTTCATCTTGGAGGTTTCTATTGTTGGTGCAGGAGTTGAACTTTCTACAGCTTGCTCGTCAAGCACTTGCTGAAATACAAAGTGCATGTGCCTCTTCTCCTCTTCATCTATTTCCAACATCCTTCTCAACTCTATTTTCTCCATTCGAAGAGGCAAATTTCTCTCCTCAAGCTATTGGAGAATATTTTTGCTGCCCATTTTGCAACTTGCTAAATTGTAGCTCTGATACAACCTGATCTGAAATTGGAGGAGGTTTTCTCTTTCCTCTTCCTCAAAAACACATAAAATAAAACTTAAGACCGTGTCGATGCTTTGCAAGCATGAAAATGGGTCTTAAAAAACAACATGTTTTTTTAGTGTCTCTTCAACATGAATTAGTCTTCATATGCAACTAAACATAAAGAAAATAACACACTTAATCCATGCAGGCATAAAGAAGAGCAAGACAAAAGGTTTATTGATGGAGTTAACCCCTCCCAGGCTATATCTCCGAGTCGGGCTACATCTCCAGGCCTGTTAAAATGACTAAACCACTCATATAAATTCAATATCAATGAAGTACATAAAATTGTGTTGCAAATAAAAATGTGGCTATCACCCCTACAAGTTAATGTTCTCCTACAAAGAACTCTCACAACAACAACAACTCAAAATATCTCCCAAAAATATGACATACTTCAACTGAAATGAGTTAAAAACATCATGTGCACCCTTCAATTCCACATTGAAGCACATAATGAACACTTCATGATGAAACAAGTTAAACCAGGTCCAAAATATGTTGGTTACAGTTGCAACAAATGAATTCTGAAGATGAGGAAGTTGCTACAAGGTATTCTTCATGCTCAACACCCTCAGCAATTGCTACCAAACCATGTTTGATCCATACACCCCTTAGCCTCCAACCTAAAGAAAGGACATCTATATGTGCTTGAAACAAGAAAAATAAGTTACCATTGGATTCATGGCATCCAAAAACTTCTATGCAACCTCTTTTTGAGTTTAATTTGGATTAAAATCGCAAACATTTATGCTCAAAAGCCTGATTGATCCATACACCCTCAGTCTTCAACCTAAAAAATGACTCTAAAGATGTACTCAATTAAGAAATAAGAGATCATCATTGGATTCCTAGCATCCAAAAATCTCTATGCAGCCTCTTTATGCTCCCAAAAAGGATAAAAACGGAGAAATTTATGATCTCGCTAAGTTTTGTTGCTAGTTGACCCACAAATTCGCCAAGTTTGGCCAACTGTCCTACAATTTCACCCCATTTTTCGCTACTGGAGCAACAAATCAGCGCAGTTTTGGCACAATTTGTGGGATGGTTTAAATTTCCAATGCAACCAAAATACTGAATTTTAAATCATATATATGGTGGCCGAATTAATTAATATTAAAAAAATTCAAATAGTGCCCATGTAAACTTAAATATTAGTTTTGTGGGTCCTATACACAAGGACTGTGTGGTGCATTGGTATAAGTGGAATTCAGTTGGATGGAGGTCAGTAGTTTGATTCCCATGGAGTGCAATTCAGATTTCTAACCAATTTTTGGTGGCCCCATTCTGCCACGTGGCAGCCTCTGGTTGGGCCACATGGCAGCGTGTGGTTGGCCACCCAACAACTAATGTAAACTTTCCACATCAGCACAATTAAGGAACATACGGTGTCAGTTTTCCGCGAAAAGAGTTGCGTCAGATTCAGAAAGATGAGTTCTACATGGTCTTTCAGGTTCCACACCATTCCAACAACTTTCATTTTTAAGCATATTTTTGAGCCCTTGATCAAAGTGACAAGTATGTACAAGAAAAAATACATCGATACCATACAAATTTATTGGCTTCTAAATAAATAGTCGCAATGAGTAGCTTTTGTGTGTGTTTCTCATCATGGAGATCAAAATATTGCTCCATTTCTAGTTTCCATGTTACTGGATCCTTGCCATCAAATTTCCTCATATCAATCTTTGGAATGTGGTGGTTCTTAAACCCAACATTAGAGTCTCTAAAATCATAATTCATATTCATTCTGTCCCCATCATGATTTTCATGGATTACCTTGTCACCACTAGGAAGCCTTTCTTCTAGCAATTTTTCCAAACCTTCCTTCAACTCCTCTATCTTGACATTCATCATTGCTTCCATGTCTACTTTTAAACCATCATTCAAAACTCGCATATCCATTTTTATACCATATATATTAACTCCCATGTCTATTTTTATACCATCTATCTTAACATTCATCATGGCTTCCAATTCATTTTTTGTTACTTTTTGCGAGAGAGAAATTTGTTGCACTAGGTCTCAGAAATTTGATATATCATACTGCATTTCTCCCTCTTTTTCATGCTTCATAGATGAGCTCTCTGGTTTCTTACTATGTGTGTCCACTTTTTTTTTCGAGAAATTTTTTAATCAAACAATGATATCTATGCTTCACTATTCCCTTTGAATCACTTCAAACTGACTTTTCAAACAATTTTTATGCAAACTTTAAAAAATGTGCACCTTTTTCTTGCTTTTTAGCAGCTCGATATTAAAATTGTTTTCTCTCTATAATTTCAAATTTCCAAGATCTAAAATTTCATCCTATGGTAGCCCTCTGAGTCTTCTTTCCAACTCCAAAAGTTAACCTAATATTAGGTTCTTCAAGAAAGAGTTATGCCCAATCTCCCACGATTACCTGATTATAGAATGGTTAAGTAGAACGAACTTGTACAATGTGCCATGTGTCACTATTTTGACCTTAGTTCCTAAAAATGATACCCGAATTTTTTTTTTTATATATATTTTCAATCACCTTTTATGAAATTCAAATACGATACTTAGATAAAAAATTATGACAATTTTCCCGAGGTCATCTATTTTGATATGAAATTCTATAGCTTGCAAAAACTCTAACTTCCTTAGATCGTATCTCTGAAAATATAGCAAACCAAGGTCTAAAATTTGTACATGATGTTCAACAATATTTTGGCTCGATGTGGTTATAATTTTAGCTTATGTAGCTTCATAGAAAAAACATTATAGAGAAAAATCCAAGATGACAGGTTTAAAGAAGCGAAACCCTAGAATCCAAAGCTTTGATACCAAATGTTATGCAACCAACTCAAAGAATAGAAGAAAAGATAGATCAATGATTAAAAAAATTTCCTCTTCGAGGGGGAAATTTCCTTTACATTACATAAATGAACAATTCTTTGATGATACAAATGATAAGTCCTCCTTGATATATATAGGAGTCTAAGGGGTTATAATATAATCAGAGTCAACATAACAATAATAATGTAAGGGCACAATAGTAACAATAATGGGCTTCTATGGGGCACAACAATAACAACATGGGGGATACATGGGAACAACAATAATAATAGGGTGTTGTCATTAACAATAAAAATAATGGGAATACACTAGTATTATAGGGACCTAACATACTTTCACTTTATGCTTGTTCTACGAGCAAGTACTCACCCGTTTCATTCATCAAATTTGCGGCCATACATTACAAAATGACTAAAAGTATATAAAAATGTGTGAAACCCATGTGCTCTTAAGAGAGGATTATAGGGAAACCACTATTGTAACTCATATAATCCCATGGAAAACAATATTAACCATATTGAAATGGTATAAAAGAGGTCTACTTGAAGGAGAATGTTACAAACTATATTGTTACATCAAAGTTATCTTCTAGCTAAAATTAATCATAACCATTATATTCCATGGTTTTTATCCTAAACTCCCTAGAAATTCTTGTTTTTAGTAGTTTTCATCTCCCCTTTCTTGTGATTGAGTTCTAATACATCTTGGTTTTCCTCTTCATTGCATAGAGAAGAACATAGGAGATGAAGTACTCCTAAGTGTCATGAGGATGAAAGGATCTAGACAATGACCATATATAGTGCAGATAGTAAATTTATGTCTACTTTTTTTATTTTGTTATCGATTTTAATAAAAATGGAGATATTTTGTGTATTCTTTTGTACTTTTGTTATTGTTATTTTGTCAAGAATGATGTTCTCATAATAAATTAACCCTTCACCAATAAAAGTTTGATTAAAAGATTACCCTTTAATAACATGATTATGTTAAAAAAATTCATATATTTATCATAAAGAAAAAACCCAAAATGACCATAACACATAAATGACTTCTCCAAACTACATTCAGTATCTCTATGATGAAATGGCTATCAAGAAACTTCGCTTTAATGCACATTATGAGCATCTAGAAAGACATTGTCCTAAAGATCCCCCTACATGCCTAGTTCTTATTCCTAAAGGATATAAGAAATCAATAACATGGCCCACAAGAAGGGCTAAGATATGGTACAACAATGTTCCTCACACCAAACTTTGAGTTGTAAAAAGAGCTCAAAAATGGCTTAGGATATGAGGGAAATATCTTACTTTCCCTGGTAGTAGAACAATATATATATATAACTGGCTAAAAAAGAGTTTGAATTTCACAAAAGAAAAGAAAAATCAAAAAACACAAAATCAAACAGTGAAAAGAACTTTGGTCACGCATTTAACCAAAATAAAAAGATCAATATGTTTAACTTAGTATATATAGCTTGTGGTATGCTTAGAGTTTCGAGTAAGAAAACCCAACCAAAAATTCAAAGACATTTCTTTGATGGTTAAATGTCAGATTCGGATTTCCAAATTTTGATTGAGGGTTTGTATATGTGCTCAATAGAAAGGAAAATGTTTGTTCTTCTCGAGGTTTGAATTGGAACAAATTGTTCTATGTACTTGGTAGAGAGTGGTTGAAAGTTCTTTTTGTCAATCATAACATGCATGACTATAAGTGGTTTTCCAATGTATTTATTTATTTTTTCTTTATGGAACAAAGAATACATTATTTTTTCTTAGAAAAGGCTAAATTCTTCTCTATATGTATGCCTTCTCCAAAAACAAAAAAATAACAAAGAAATTAAAAAGCATTGAACGCCAATGTAAAAAAGAAAAAACACCTCCATTTTATAATCAAGAGAGCCATGAATACCAATGTATAAATAAAAAGTTGTGATCGTTGCTTAGAATCAGCCTATTTGGAAATGCATGCAATATGGTACTACCAGGGTTAATCACCCACCTCAAGCACAAATCATGCATGAATTCACTCTCATTAGATTGTGGATTTTAGAATATCTTGGATCATGTGTAAATAAATTAACTATTTAATTTTGTTTACATTTCTTAAATATATAAAATCTATGATCAAATTACTACCATTATCCAATAAAATTTACTAACTTTCTCTGATATTTGAGAATGTTGTCAATGATTCAATGTCAATATCGTTGGTGAATCTCAGAGCTCCTCAGCCTCAGATCCATTGGCTTTACTCTAAACTCGAGTGCCTTCTGTGCAAGGAAAAATTTTAGTCGAAGATTTCGCGAAGGCTAAATTTCTTCCTCTTTTAAATATTTTTCTTCTTTTTCTCATTGTTAACCCAACAAAATTAACAAGTTTCCATAGAAATTTCATGTGAAAATTTTGGTTTAACAAGTTTCCATAGAAATTTCATGTGAAAATTTTGGTTTTGGATTTTTGGTATATGAATTATCTAATTACTAATTTGGGGTTTGCGCTTGCAGGTGATAACCAATAAGAAATGCAAGAGCATGTGGCATCCTTGCTTTCTAAAAACAACGTGAATGTTAGTGGCAGACTCGCATAACCACATAACCTACTATGCGTAGTTCAGTGAGTTGTGAACTTGCAAAAACAAACACTAATAAATGGAGGACGTAAGAACGTTTTGGAAAAAGAAATCAAACATCAAAATTACTAGTTACAATCCTTTCATTAAAAATAGACATCCACAAATTCAAAAATGCCTGATGATAGGCAAAATGTCCATTAAATTCCATCTCTTTATTCATAATGACCATAAATTATATCAAAATGAAAAAAAAAAAATTATAATATTAATTTTTATATTTTTCATTTTACTAATTTATAATTTATAGGTAAGAATTTTATATAATATTATTTTGTATATTTTTTATTTTACTAATTTATAGGTAAAAATTGTTTAATAGAATGTAATTTTAATTCCAATAATAATGCAATAATTATTTTTTAAATAAATTAGATTATATATTTAAAAAATAATATTATTATTTATAATTCATCTATTCCAATTATATAAAAAATAAATAAATTAATAAGAAATATATTTAAACTAGATTTCAACATTCGTTGTCTATATCATCAAAATATTTAATTGAATTTTAAATAAAAAATTATTTGTTAGAAAATGAAATTAATTTTTTTTGAGTTTTTAATTTTATTGATATGAATATTCATGATGACCATAAATTACATCAAAATTCAAATTTTCATGGGGTTGATAAAATGTTTTAAGATATTTAATTTAGATATTAATATTAATTACAAATATATAATAAGTACTAATAAAAAGTTGTTTAAATAATTAAAAGTAATATCAACAAATTAATTAAATTTTAATATAGTTTACAAAAATCAATTTATTAAGTGATAACTATTTTTTTCTAAATAATCATATTATTTAATTCTTTATAAAAACATAAAAAGAATGAATATAATTTTTAGACCATAAAAAACATTAAAATTATGAGTGGATAATAAATTAAAACAACCATTCACATAATATGGTGTTAAAAAAAAGTCTATTTTTGTTTTTTTTTTTTTTTAACACTAATTACAAATAGATATAAATATTATAGCGAATAATTGTGTAAAGATAACGTAATTAATTTTTTGTGAGTTTTTTACTTCATCGATATGAATATTGATTATGACAAGAAATTGCATCAAAATGTAAATCTTCATGAGGTTAATAAAATGTAAAGTTTGTTTGAACAATTAAAAGTAATATCAACAAATTAATTAAACTTCAGCATAGCTCACAAAATCAATTCATTAAGTTAAAGTATGCTTTTAGAAGTGATAAGCTATTTTTTTTAATAATCATATAGTTTTCTTTTCTATAATTACATAAAAAAAGAATGAATATAATTTTTAGACAATTAAAAACATTAAGATTATGAGTGGATAATAAATTAAACCAACCATTCACATAATATGGTGTTACAAAAAATGTCTATTTTTTTTATTTGGACTCTAATTACAAATAGATACAAATAGTAATAGAAGCTTAGTGCAACAAATACAAGTTGGAAAGAAGTTGTTATTATACAAATAATGGCAAGAGTGGAATGTTCTAGTAAATTGAAATTTTCACAAACTAAAATGTAGAAGAACCCTGGGCATTTGACGCAAGCATATCATTCCATGTTTCATTTGCATTGCTAAGCAAATTGAGCATGCTTGGTCTCATCTTCCTAGAAGTGAATTCATTTTCTGCCAAATCATTTTTGAGGGTTTCCAATACCATTACCACATCTCTCATAGTTGGTCGTTCAATAGGTGAATGTTTTGAACAAATCAAACCAACTTGTAGCAAAGCAAGTAGGCATTTGTATGCACTATTTTTCTCAAATTCATCTCCATCCACCTCATTTAAAAGCTTTTGGTCAATTATCTCATTCACTCTGTTTGGAAAGGCTAGGTTCACCCACTTGTGAATGTTTAGCTCAGTAGAAAACATGTCACTAGTTGGTCGTTTCCTTGTAAGCATTTCCAATAACAAAATGCCATAGCTGTAAATATCTCCTTTGGTAGACACTGACTCACCTACTCCATACTCTGCATTAAAGATAACCTTCATCAAATTTTACTCAACCAATCCATACAAAATTGTTGATGAGAAATGACAGGTACAAATATAACATTCTAAAACAGACATACCTGGTGCAACATAGCCCACAGTGCCTTTCAAAGAAAGTGTTGAAGTAAATGACTCGGTAGAGGTTCCATTGATCAATCTTGCAATACCAAAATCAGTCACATGTGCCAACATGTTTTCATCTAGAATCACATTGTTGGGGTTTAAATCACAATGCACTACTTGCACAATAGAGTCATGATGAAGATATTCAAATGCATGGGCCACATCTATTGCAATGTTCAATCGTGTTTTTAGTCCCAGATCACATACATCTTCACCATTGTTATCGTATTTATTAGGGTACAAATGCTCCTCCAAGCTTCCATTAGACATAAATTTGAACACCAATGCTTTGAAATTGAGGTTGGAACATGAGGTTATGATCCTCACCAAATTTCGATGTCGAACCTTTTGCAAGATATTACATTCTGCTGCAAAACCATTTTCCACCATGTCTTTTTGCAAATGGAAAACTTTCACAGCAACAAGGGTGCCATCTCTCATAATCCATTTATAGACCGAACCAAAATTCCCTGCTCCCAACAAGCTTGCCTCGGAAAATCCATTAGTTGCTATTTGAAGGTCTTGATATGAGATCCGTTTGTGCTCTAGCTTTTGGAAAATGGAATGTGAGGAATCAATGTCTTTCATAGACATATTCTGTTTCCAAAGGAATCTCAAAAGTAGATAACATAACATAAAAGCAATTGCTCCACCCACTGGAAATAATATTACTTTCACAAGTGCAGAATGACCTCTTGGAGTTTTACATGCAGGTAGCTGGAATACATGTGGTCCACAGAGGCTAGGATTTCCAATTAAAGAGATGACAATGTTTCTATTTGCAAAAATCCCTCCTTTTGGAACTATCCCTATGAGATTGTTGAAAGACAAATTCAAACTTTGAAGCATTCTTAACTTTTGGAGAGTGACAATTGGCACTGGACCTGATAAGGAGTTAGAAGAGAGATCTAGGTTCGCAAGACTCTGTAAATTTCCGAGTGAATCTGGAATTGACCCTTGGAAGGAATTTTGAGATAAGTTCAATAATTGCAGTTCACTACAACCTCCGATTGCAAGGGGGATTGTCCCAGTTAGTTGATTGAAAGAAATGTCTATAGCTTGAGCCATTGTAATTTCACCAATCTCCATGGGTAAGGAACCTTCTAATAAATTCCATGACAAATTCAAATAGAATTGTAGATGAGAAAGTTTTGCAATTTCATGTGGTATACTTCCTGTAAGCCTATTGTGAGACAAATCCAACAATTCCAAATTTATACAATCTAGTAAGCTAGAAGGTATGCTCCCTGATAAATTGTTATGATGAAGATGGAGTCTTCTTAGTTGTTTAAGGGGTGCAAGGGAATTTGGAATCTTTCCGGAGAGAATATTTCCACTAATGTCCAAGAGACCAAGGTTTTGTAAGCTTTCAAAGTCATGAGGGATGTTTCCTTCTAATATGTTGTTACTTAAACACAATCTTTCTATTTTTTCAAGCTTTCCTATATGTGGAATGGTACCATTTAAAAGGTTTTCACTTAAATTTAGAAAGGTTAAGCTACTAAGATTGCCTATATGGGGAGGGATGTTTCCTTGTATTCTATTGTTTGACAATGACAGGTGAGACAAATTGGTAGAAAGTCTTCCTATGTCAAGGGGCAAAACACCGCTTAGCTTATTGTTGTGCAATTTTAGTGATTGTAGGTGAGAGCAATTGGTAAGAGATACAAGAAAGAGCATGTTTGTAGTGTTTCCACTATCAAGTTTATTAGAGTGCAAGTATAATTTTTCAAGGAAAGATAACTTACCCAACTCTATCGGGACACTCCCATTCAAATTGTTATAACTTAGATCTAGTTCTACGAGTTTAGAACAATTTCCAACCGAATCTGGAATGTTTCCACTAAGTTGATTTTCCCATAAATAAAGGATACTCAAATTGAACATATTTGACAAAGATGCAGGAATGGATCCTACCAAATTATTTTCATTTAGCATAAGCATTTGTAAGTTGGTGAGCAGCCCTAATTCTTGTGGAATACTACCCATGAGATGGTTCGTTCCCATATCTAAGTAAGTCAAAGTGGATAGATTGGAAAAGACAAGGGGAATGGTGGCTGAAAATGCATTTTGACGGAGGTCGAGCGATTGCAAACGGGTGAGTAAACCCAACTGTGGCGGGATGGGATCGACGAGATAGTTTATTTCAATACCCAAGTCAGTCAAGGTTGAAAGGTTACCAAAGGAAGAGGGAATGGTACCTCTGAGGTTGTTCCCTCCCAAGTGAAGTTGTTGCACATGTGGTAGCGAACCCAACTCCTCGGGGATATTTCCAGTGAGAGCATTGAAGGAGAGCGCCAAGTGAACCAAATTTCTGCAACTGCTGAGTTGACTTGGAATGGGACCGGTGAAACAATTCTGATCAAAACGCAAAAGAATCAACGATGAAAGGTTTCCCAAGAAAGAGGGAATGGTACCTGTCAGCTCGTTGTCTTCCACGTGGAATTGTTGCAGATTTGCGAGGGAACGCAACTCTCGCGGGATATTTCCGGTGAGATTGTTGTTCGAGAGCATCAGGATACTCAAATTTCTGCAACTGCCAAGCTGACTTGGGATATTTCCTTCCAATTCATTATCTGCCAACCGGAGCTCCCTCAGACGAACGAGTTGTCCCAATTGAGGCGGTATATGACCGTGGAACGCATTGCGTGGCAGGAGGAGTGAGCGGAGAAAGGACAGATTGCCGAGCGAAGGAGAAATGGAACCGCGGAGATCCATGTCAGCGAGGTCGAGGGACGCCACTCTGTTTGGATGATTGCGGCTGCAGATAACACCTGTCCAGTTGCACAACGGGTTGGCGGGGCTCCAATCTACCAGGGAATCATGTGGATCGCTGGTAATGAGATTCTTGAATGCTACCAGGGATTGTCGATCATCGGGAAATGAGTGCGTGGGGGTGAAGCAAAAAATGAGGAGCACCAACAGCTTCGGAAAAGCAAAAGCAAAACCAAGAGATGACATGGTGGCACAGATGGAAAGTGGAATACAGCCTTCCCACAGCATTGGAAAAACAGAAAGAGAGGCGGGCAGAGAGTTTCCACGAAAGGCAGCAGAAATGCAGTGCGTGTGTGTTTGTGAGAAGCAAGGCAACCCTTTATAAATGGAAAAAGAGGATCTGTGTCAGCCTTTCGGCGAAGAAAACGGAGTTGTGACTTGACCTGAGCGTTGGTTAGTGACATCACCAATCATCCGTCATGGAAAATTATTATTTCATGACATGGGAGAATCCAACGAGTTTCCACGAACGAAGGTTTTTTTTTTTCCAAATGACCAGAGTCACGTCACCACCTCAGAAGTTATTTTTACTTCTGAATCAGTTATGAACCATGAGTTTTACATCGCGATCCATTATAGTTTATTACTTCTTTGAATTTTTTTTTACGTATTCAATAATTTAATCATTTCCGATAATTTCGATCATTACATCAATTGTTTGTCTTTTCTCAGAAAGGAAAATGTTAAGCAGATTCAAAACCTCAATATTTCTTATAAAATTCCTCAAGAAAAATATCAATATGCCACCTCAATATTTCTTATAAAATTCTTCTTAAAATTAGAAAAAAATGTCAACATCTCTTTCAAAATTGAGAAGAAAAAATTATATAAATTATATATTTTAATTCAGTATAAATTTTAGATCATTCAAAGCTATTTATTCAAAAGTCTAGTTAAATTTGAAAAACAAAATTACATAAATTCTATAATTTAATCATTTATTTTCCATTCATAATTGATGGAGTTTCCACTTAAAAATTATTTGTGTATTTCTAGAAATCCTTTCAACAATTCATTCTTTAATTTAATCATAATAATTTTTCACAATTAAAATTAATCAAGGAAATCCTTCATCATCAATGCACTCAAGGGCAAGTCAAACATCTAGCTTGTAAGCGTCAACCAAACCAAAAGATTCATAAACTCTAGCAAGAAGTATGGTTTGTTACTTTTAAGAGAAAATTAGTGTATAGAAGGGTCCATGAGAGCTAAATCATCATTGAATGAATGAACTAAGGAACAAAACCAACAAATGGAAGAGTTTCTATAGGCATAGAGGGGTGTGTTCTAGGAGCCTAAAGGGCTACCACCCAAGAGGAAGTGAAGCACAAGATCCAACAGATCCCAAACCCTTCATTACCAAACACTAGGCTATATAGGGAGTTCACTATAGAGGAAAATAAGATGAAGAAGTAGTGATAGCAGTTACTCGAAAAATGTGTTATTTGACCAAGTGCCTTACCATGTGGGTCACCCATCATCATTGTGACAAAGAAGGGTGGGAATTGGAGTATGTGTATTTTTTACAGGGTATTAAGAAAAATTAAGTTCAAGGAAAGGTACCTCCTACCCAAAATAGATGATCTACTAGATTAGTTGTAACAAGTCAAATACATTGCCAAGTGTTATAACAAATTTTATCACTCTATATCTTGAGATGCTCTTTATCGCATGTATGATATTCCCTTCCCTCTTCACAAACTTGATTTCCCTTGGAATTATTTTAAAAAATGAATATTTGATTTCCATACAAAACTCCTTATTTTGACAAACTGCGGATATATGCATGTTTTTTATATACATCTCATGTACATTGTGAATTGATCCTCATACATCTTGCATATATGCCATTAAGAAACATGAAAATGATATTAAATTTGTGTGTTTTTAGGTGGGTTTTATATTTTTAACTCGAAAGCCACCTTCTATAGCCCATGCAACAACCACCCAACCTAATTTTGGTGTTGTAAATATATGCATTAGGTAATCCCAAAGAATTTTCATTTGAGAGTATCTTTACTCTAGACATATTGAGTAAGATCCAAGCTTGTCTTCCCTAATTTTAAGCATCGTCTTGCTATGAAAACCCTTGTTTCCATATTTATTTAGTATGTCCATTCCCCTGGTGCCATCACCCTTGTGTTGGAGTTGAAGATTGTTAGAGTTGATCTAGATTGTCAGATTTGATCCTTAGTGGTTTGGGATAGAGCAATATGGAAGGTCGTTCTACTTGGTGGTTATGGTATAGGATCAATTTGTACCCCTATCTTGTTATTCATTCACTTAATATATAATAAGCTCTTTCCTATTCCAATTTTGATGCTTATGAATTACATTTTTTAATTTTTGTATTGATTTGAATCATATGTACATGTAAATCTCTTTTTTCCTGTTGTTTTTCTCTGTTATTAGATTATAGAATCAAGGAGCACGAGACAAGCAAGGAGAAAAAAGAGCATTCGATCTTAAAAAAAATTCATAATTTTTTTTTTTTTTTTTTTTAAAGAATAATTCTATTTATATAACATAATGATACAAAAATGCACAGCTTCAGCTGTGTGAGCCTAAAAATTGGGCTTGATAGTCATGAAATAAATAATTATGGACTTCCCTGTAAGGGGAAACTAGTCCCTTAGGAATAAGTCTTGCCGCCCACACAGGGGAAACTGGCAAATTGTTCATACAGTTTAACAGAAATAAACATGCGAAAATTGCATTCAGCTCTTTCATCAGAAGAGAGTTTAACAGAAAAGAAAAAAAGATCCCAAGAAACTTGAGCTGCAGTACCGAGGTTTGCCAAAGGTTGCAGTGTTCACTTATCATGAGCAGGAGAAGGAGGTTCCTCCACGATGCGGCACTTGTACTCGTCGCTACTGCAGTCATCTCCTTCAGTGGATGCACATGCAGCCTTTTCAGTGTCCACCTGCATTTGTTCTTTGCTCTGATCAGCACGAGCAATCTCTAGCGATGCCCTAGAGTCCATCACTGCGTCCTTGTTCGGAATGGGTTGCAGACCGGTGGTAGAGGAGGGGTTGGGGCTAACCGTTTCCTCCCTGAGGGTGATGGTGACAAATGCAGTGATTACTGGCCTGTCCAAGGAGCACTCAAAGTGAAATTCTGCTCTTTGAGAGGATTGGCGAAGGGGCAAACGAGCCGACGCTTGGGATGCAGGGGAGACGACTGGATGGGTGATAGGGTGCAGGGGAGGTTCGACGTGAGGAGGCAGGGAGGCTTGAGAAAAGTGCACATGCCCTGTTTGGAGGGCTCTGCCTCTAAGACTATGAGTTTTCGGGTAGTGTCCCCAAGAGATGTCCTCAGAGGAGGAGTCAGTGCTGGTGGATGGTCGAGAGTGGGACACACGGCCCCTACTGCTACCACATCGGCACCTCATTCTGTGACGGAGCCGCGGCATGGTTGCAGGGGCAGGTTGACAGAGCCGATTGAGGCAGGGACAAGAGGAATGCAGAGGCGACAGGAAGGACATAGCAGACTAAACACAAGATTGAGAATTCATGCAACAAAAATCACTGTAAGAAAAATGGTAATCCGGCAGAGTCTCTAGGCAGTAGAGAAGCATACAGTAGCGCCCAGTTTGCGTGCGAGCGCTTAGCTCAGCATAGGCGAGAGGGCAAGAGCTACTCTGTGGAGTAGGAGAGCTGCAAGCAGAGTGAGAACAAGTTGAATGACAGTGCGCAAACGCCATAGAAAACCAAGTAGGTAGAGCGAAATGGAAAAGGAGCAAGGTGAAGAAGCTAATGGAGCGCAGGCTAGCTAGAGTAAATGTGGAGTAAATGGTGTTGCACGTGGCCATATGGCCAACCCACATGAGCTCCATCAGGATTCGCCAAGGGACGGACGTCCCATCCAACTTAATTAGCATCCGCATCCAGAACCATGATGTCTTTGTGCACCAACATGGTGCAATTATGTAATATGGCACTCTCATGGATGATGTTAAGGGAACCATGATTGAGAGCATCGAAACTATCCACTCCAAGATTGGCCAAGAAATCTGCCACTTTGTTACCATCCCGTTTGATGTGTGTGAACGAGACAGCCTTGTTGTTTTTTAACCACCTACCGATCATTTCAAGCCTTGCTGCTAGTTGCCAACTAATAGCCACCTTAACAGCATTGGTGCCCCAAAGGAGTTGATTGGCCATGTTGACAAGAACCTGTGAGTCTCCCTCAATTGTGATGGGCAATAAATTATAATGCTAGGCTAAACATAAACCTTGCCATAGCCCTTCCAGTTCGGCTGAGTTTTTGGTGTCCCATCCGATTGATCCATAGTAGATTGCAAGAGTATCGCCCTTAGAGTCTCTGAAAATGCCTCCAAATCCTGCTTGTCTAGGATTGCCTTTTGAAGCTCCATTGAAATTCAATTTTACGAGCCCTATCAGTGGAGGAGACCATCGATGAGGAATTTCTAGAGAATTCTTAGTTTTAGAGGTTGGAGTAGGAGTGATTTTAAGTTGCCAGTTCTCCCAAATGGCGATTTCCTTTGGCTTATTGGGGAAGTATTCTTCCTGCCAAGTGTTAAGAGCTAGATATTCTTGAAGATTTTTGCTGAAGATGCTCTAGATAGTCTCCAGTGCTGTGGTTTGGCTTCTGAAAATTCTCTTGTTTCTCTCCTTCCAAATTGACCATAGGAGCAGGCCTGGTATGAGTGGCCAAAGGGTGTTGAGAAGAGCACTTCTTTAAGGTTTCTTAGGCCAGGTTCGTATGATATTGGTTATTTCCCCAGTTGGTTTGCTTCTTTGGCATCGAAAGATACTTTTCTCCCATAGTGTATTTGCAAGGGTGCAGGAAACCATGAGGTGTTGTATTGTTTCATTACTTTGATTACAATTGGGGCATCGGGAGGGTCCAAAGAATCCCCTTTTAATCAGGTTGTCCCAAGTGAGAATTCTTTTGTGACTGAGGAGCCAGAGGAAGGTGGATACTTTGGGCCAGATACCTGGAGACCAAATTAGCTGCCAGAGTGGATCAAGAGGGAGAGTTGCCGGATGCATCAGAGTGTAGGCCTCCTTAGTAGAGAACATTCCTTTTGTAGTTTATCCCCACCTAAGAATGTCTAAATCCTCCAAGCATCTGATTTTCCTTCGCCGTAGCTCTTCGCTGAGAGCATCCCAAGTGTCTTCCTGTGCTTGGGGAGAAATTTGGGTTGAGTGTTTCCATTGCCTGAACTCATTACTGCTTGTGGGGAGCCAATACTGATTTACCTTGTGTTTCACGGAATTAGTTGGATATCCGATGTTTAATTGTTTGAGAGAGTCAACTATATTGGGCTTCTTCTGCCAGGAGTCCACCCAGAATCTAGCTGTATCACCATTGCGAACTTCCCAGAAGCTGTGTTGTTGTATCAGTGCGCTGTGTTGTTTGGTAGCATTCCAGATTAGTGAACTTGTTTCCTCAGGGGAGAGTCTTATCAGCTCCTCTGGAGGTCTATTATTGGCATATTTTTCTATCCATAATCTGGCCCATGGTGTGTGTGGGTTCGATAACCATTTCCACCATATTCACACTCCCATAAATTCATTGCTGTAAATCGGGTTTCTGAGTCTAAGACCCCCAGCTTCTTTTGGGGTGCAAACCATGTTCCAATTGACTAGAGCCCATTTTCGATTCTTACTAGAGGAGCCCCAAAGGAAACTTCGCTGCAAGATTTTTATCTGTTTAAGAACCCAATTCGGAGCAGCTAGAACTAAGAAGAGATAGAGAGGCATGGGTTGCAGCACTGCTTTGATGAGAGTTATTCTGCTAGCAATGTTGAGATCTCTAAAGGTCCAGGAGGAGAGACGGGCTTCCAACTTATCAAGAAGAAGGCTCCAGGAGGAGTGCTTGATGGCAGAGTCAATGAGGGGGGCTCCTAGGTACTTAGTCGGAAGAGTGGCAATAGAAAAACCCAGGATACGAGCAATGTTGGCTTGGGTTTGGGAAGGGGTGTTGAAGAAGAAGATCTGGGATTTGGTTGCATTGATGGACATACCAGAGGCTTCAGAGAAGAGGTTCAGGATGGTTTTAAATGAGCGGGCTTCTTGTACAGAAGGATGGAAAAATAGCATGTTATCATCCACGAATTGCTGGTGAGTGGTGGCTAGGGAATCGTGAAGGGAAATACCTCGCAATTGCTAGGTTTGAAGAGCATTTTGAATTAGCCTTCCAAGACCTTCAGCCATGAGAACAAAAATGAAAGGGGATAGAGGGTCCCCTTGTCTAATACCTCTCGAAGGAGAGAATGGATTAGAGGGGAACCCATTGACCAGAATGGAGTAAAAGGTGGAGGAGATAAGACTCATAACCCATCATATCCACATTTGATTAAAACCAAAAGCACCCAGACTCTGCTGAATGTAATTCCAACTCAATTTGTCAAAGGCCTTGGACAGATCAATTTTAAGGAGCATACCTGCCTTTTTGCTAATCTTTAGCGAATGAATGACCTCATGTGTTAAGATTATTCCATCCAGGATTTGACGACCTTCTACATAGCCAGTTTGTTTGGGCGAGATTAGAAGCGGAAGAAGAGGCTTAAGTCGATTAGTAATGACCTTTGAGATCACTTTGTAGATCATATTGCACAGAGCTATAGGTCAGAATTTGTCTGGCATGCTTGGTTGATATTATTTTGGTACCAGAGCGATGAAAGTAGCGTTGAGGGAAGGGAGAAGCCAATGCATTGATCTTGATTCCTCCACTAGTTTCCAGACTTCTAACTTAATGAGATCCCAGAAATGATGAAAGAAGTTAGAGGTAAAGCCATCTGGACCTGGAGCTTTGCCATCCTTGGATTGTGCCATTGCAGTTTCGACCTCCAGTAGGGTGATAGGCCGCAGCAGCATTTGATTGTGCTCATCCGTTATCAGCTTGGGAATGAGCTAAGTTATTTTGTCGATGGCTGATTGTCTGCCGATTGGCGACTCTTGCTGTATGCTTTTAAAGTGTTCCAGTAGAACATTCTCAATGTCTTCATGTTTATCCAGTCGCTCTCCTTGCTGATTTTTGATGTGGTCAATGCGGTTGTGCATTCTTCTTTGAATAGTGGAGCAGTGAAAGAACTTTGAGTTTCTTTCACCCTCCTTTAACCAGCGAATTTTGGATTTTTGCTTCCAGAGAATTTCCTCTTGTTTATATCTTTCATCCAGCTGCTTCTGGAGGTCCCGTTCCTTGGTTACAAGGAGTTATGTTCTTCCCTCGTTGATAATTTCCTGCTGAATTTCTACCATTCTGTGCTCAAGAACTTTTTTCTCCTGAAAGATGTTCCCAAAAACTGAATGGTTCCAAGCTTTGATTTGAGATTTGAGGTTTGAGCTTTTGTTGGAACTGGTACATTTTGGAGCCTTTGGGTGGGATGAAGCTCTTCCAAGCAGAGTATACCATGGTTTTGAAGGAGGGGTGGTCAAGCCAGAAAACTTAAAATCTGAAAGGCTGTTTCAGGTGGATGCAGGGGCTTTACCACTGGAGAGAGATGGGCCAATGGTCCAAGCCCACCAGAGGTAAAATGGAGGCAAATATGTCCCCCCCCTAGATGTATGGCATTGTCCGAGATGAGGAACCGATCCAACTTGGAAGCTATCTACTGACTTCTAGTTCTTCTGTTGTTCCAAGTGTACATGCCGTTTGAGAATGGCAGGTCAATGAGCTAGCTTTTGTTGATGAAATCTCTGAAGTGTGAACATTCAGGTTCCAGTCTTGGCCTTCCTCCTGTTTTTTCTTCCAGCTTGGTAATCATGTTGAAGTCTCCTCTAATTATCTATAAGGGGTGAGTCCTATTGGAGTTGATGACTTCCATTGTGTTTAAGAGTGCTATCTTGCTGGCCTGATCTTGGGGGAAATAGACATTTGAAAGGTGCCCATGTATATTGGTACCTATGGGATGGAAGGTAGCCTGTATGAGATTATGCGCAACATGGAAGTTTTCCAGCATAATAGAATGAGTAGCCCAAGCTATAGCTAGGCCTCTCGATGAGCCAGAGGCATCAACTGCTACTGAATGGCAGCCAAGCCAAGCTTTTGATAAGATTGTGCCCAAAGCCATGCTATTACATTTGGTTTCTTGAAGAAAGATGATTTGTGGTCTTTCTTTCTGAATCATGTTTTTGATCATTCTGTATTTCCCAGGGCTATTTAGCCCTCTAACATTCCATGAGATGAGCTTCATGGGGAACAATTTGAGAGCGGTTTGAAAAACCGGGTCAAATTGGGGTATCGTCCTGACTCCACCAGCATCTCCCCTAAGGTGATGGTGCGTTGCCAATCTGGTTTTCTACCTCTTTTCTTGGACTCTTTTATAACCTTTAGGCCATCCCAGTGACTGCCCGACTGAATACCCAGCTTCTTTTGTTGTTGAAATTTGGTGAGGATAACTTCAAGGGTCTCGATCTATCGAGGATTGATTTTGTCTTATTCCTTTCATCTGCAGGCATCCTCTAATCCCAAAAGATCAAGCTCACCCAATTCAAAGAAATCAGAGTCCTCATCCATGTGACTCGGATGACTGCTTTCTGGGGTTTTCTTGTTGAGATTAGGGTTAAGCAGAAGACCATCAATATCCATACTGTTGGGCTTCCATGTGACAAGCTCTGTTTCTGGGGTTGGCTTGGGATCCAAAGACTCTACATTTTACACCTCTTTCTGGTCCAGTTTAGGGTTAGGTGGGCTTAGAAAGCCAGAGGAGGCGGAGGGCTTGAGATTAGCATGAGAGGTGTTTGAGGGTATATCAATCATGGGGTCAGGCTAAGTCAGGAGGGAAAATTTGTTGCTGGTGGAGGGGGTATTAGCAGGTGGACTAGATTTTTTGCCTTCTGAGGGGGGTTTCTTGTTGTGCTTTCTGTAGGGAGGAACTTTGGTAAATCCATCTGCTTCGGGCTTGTCTTCTGCCTCTTTATTCTTGGGCGGAATGTTGAGAGAGCAGTCTCTGAACAGATGCCTGTGGGCGTGACACCTGCGACATCTGAAAGGGACATGTTCATAATCTATGGGCTAAATCCATTCAAAGCCATCATGAAATAGACTTACCGCATCTGGAAGGGCTTTGTCCAAGTGCATGTATACACAGATCTACGCATAAGAGGTATATCTTCTGAGCTTTGTCTCTTCTGCTATCTTGATGAACTCTCCTAGTCCTCTGTCGATCTCTTGGAGTGATTCTTCATCCCAATATTCAAGCGGTAGCGAGTACAGGCATATACAGACCGGAGCCTAGTTGAAGTTTTCTTTGTCTGGATTGAATCTTTCTATCCAATTCTTGAGGTATAAACCAATGGAATTGAAGAAGTAAGGTTCCCCATCCATTACTTTGTTTCTATCCTCGATACAGTTGAATATGGCATTGAAAAAGCCTTTTGGCCCAAGTTGTAAGGTGACATGTCCTTTGGGCTTCCATTTGGAAGCAATCCACCCCTACAACACTTTTTCAGTTGGCCAGAAGCCAATGAATTTTCCGATGAGTGCATGACCTTTCATGTACTGGATCTGAGTGTTTATGCGATGGCTGGGCAAATCAATCTTGGGTCTTTCGGCTGCGATGGGTTTTCATGTGGCAGAGGTTGCAGCGGGTGTATCTGAGGTTTTCTCTGAGGCCTGCACTTGTGATGCGTTATTATCCTGCTCCTTATCAACGATTGTTTTGCTTTGGTCAGAGACCATATTGTTCCATTACTCATTTGTAGGGGGAGGCAGGTTGCTCCCCCCCTGGTGCAGATGCCATGCCTGTGCGCAGAACACCATTACGTCACTTGGCCCGGTGCATACAGAGCACAGCGGCTCTCTGTTAGCGATTAGGGTATCTCCATTGCAAAAATCATAAAATTATTATTAGAAAAGAAAAATAATATTTTCTATGAAATATCTGTAAAATAATAATTTCTATAAAATTTCCATAAAATTTTTAATCATTTAACCTTTTTGAAATAATAATGATTTGATTTTTTTTTAATAAGTTAAAAATTTTTAAAAAGAAAAAATTCCATCAATTATATATTAGGGTAATTTCTAACAAAATTAGATAATTTACTTAATTTCTAACAAAAATAGATAATTGACTTATTTATAGTTCAAAAATTCTTGTAAGTTTACTTATTTGATAATTTAATTATTTGTCTTGATGATGATGATGATGATGATGGTTAATGTGCACAGATGATGGTTACTTAATAATAAAAAAATTGTATTTGAAAATATAATTAAAAGTAGAAAGATGTAAATCCTCCTTTAATTTACATATTTGAAAATTTCATAATTTAGTATTCTTTTAAAAGGAGTTAAAAAATCTAAAATCATAATTTCCTTAAAAACAACAATGATTTCCCTAAAATTTCCACAAAACTATAATTCTCAACAAAAAAACATTCATAAAACAATAATTTCTATAAAATTTCTATGAAAAAAATAACTTCTATAAATATTTCTACAAAATTTCTATACAACAATAACTTTGTAATCTTTTCTACAAAATTCTAGATAACAATAACTTTTACTAAAAAATTATTTGAATTTGAAAGAGAAAATTGATATTTCGATGAATTTATAATTAATTCACTATTTAGACTTGATAATGACGTTCCTTTCATGAATATTGTCAAGGAACGACCTGTGTTCAAATTCTTCAGTGTTGCTTTTGTTTCATATTGGAGCTTTGTGGGGAGACTAGTTTGTAGAAACACTAAGTGGGCAGGAAGAACTCTCAATGGGGGAGGAGAGAGAACCCCTCCCTCAAGGATGTTGTGGTTGGTAAAAATTAGAAAGAAGAAGGGGTCCTCAAACCCTTGGCATTGGAATCTCATCCAAAGAATATCTAATTATATGGGCAGAATAGCAGCTGAAACTGAGAGGAAAATGCATTCCCAAAGCAACTCAAAACCCAAAATTTGTAATCCCACCAAAAAGCCTAGAGGTGCATAAAAAGAGGATTAAGGATCACGCCTTCATCTACAATTTTTTCAGGAGCTAGCTGAAAAAAAAGGATATCAAAAAATGGATACAACAAAAATGGAAACCAAAATGGGACTTGGATCTAAGGCTTGAGCCAAAAAGATATTTTACAGTGATTTTTTCTAATCTAGAGGACAAAGAAAGGGTATTTGAAAGGGGCCCGTACTTCATGAATAATGTGGGTTTATACATACGACATTAAAAGGAATGCTTTAACCCAGACAAAGACAAGTTTATTATGGCTCCAGTTTGGGTGAGTCTCTACTCTCTGCTAGTTGATTTATAAATTCCATAAATCCTAGAAGGAATTGGTAACTCCTTGGGAAACTTTGTCAAAATTTCTGAGGTCACTATAAGAGGAAAGACCTTGAATTATGCTAGAATTTGTGTTTATATTAATATATTCCAATCTCTTCCAGAATTGATAGAGATGAAATATTAAGGGAAATTTGGTGTCAACCATTGGAACATGAACACATATTCAGATGTCACTATTTTCACGAGCATGGCCACTTGTTCTTGGACTTTCCCATTGTTATATGGAATCTAAGTATGTAGAAGGAAGTGTCGTCCCTATATTGGGTGGCCTATCCTAGAAAGACAAAAAGAAAAATAAGCTATTGTTTTCCTTAAAGTAAATAGATAATTGGATGAAGCCTACTTATAATATGTCATATACTTCACTCCTTTCTCGGCTTGAATGCTCCAATACTAGCTCTGATCTTTATAATTAGAACGTGCACAATAAAACAACATAAGCCAACGATCTATGGCATCTATGTAGCATCATCTAATGTAATTTCACTTTTTTGGAATTTTGGGATCTTTTGTTGAGAATGTTCTTATAAAAATTTATGTCAACATTTACAACAAAAACCCACGAAATTGTAACAAAATTTCACCATTAAATTATCATTCATTCAATAAATATTTCCATGTAAAATAAAAAAATAGAACACTGCAACCCGATAACAAAATGAACATGAACGTTCTCAACTTTTATTATAATAGATAAACTGGGGTTACATGCACATATAACCCAAAATAGCTGAGATGAAAAGCTAGCCCCAAAGATAATCTGTTGCATTGCTACGTTGGCCCTCTAACTGAACTGAATTGTCACTGAATCAACTGAACGACAATGAAGTACCAATTGAGGACAAAAATGATCCTCACTTTAATATCCATGAAGCTATATGAATCTCTTGAATGAAGTCTCCTCAAAGAGAGTTGGGTTTTTGTCCAACACTCAACAACATACTTGAGGGTTTCCATCATGGGGCTACCAATGAAGTAGAGAACCAAGTTCTCAAACCTCTCACACAAGACAATGATAAAATCCAAGATGTCTCCAAATTAGCTCCTCCTCCTCTTTTATAGATCTGATGGATAGATCTCCAAGCCTATAGAAGCATATTATTTTATTATTATTCTAGAAGCTCCTCCAATGACTTTATCTTAAGTGAGTTTTTAATTTTATTTCACTTATGTCACTTCTGGGCCTTTTCCTCCAATTAACTATTTTTCCTTAATTAAATGACTAATTAAAGCGATTTTAATTAAGAAAAATGATAAATTTCCCACCATACTCTCTCTAACCAAGTCACTTCTTAGCATCCCATCTTGTAGATATTCTAATTCTGGTTCCAACGAGCTATCACACTAGGGTGTTCCATTAAATAATCTTCTCAGAATGCCACCTCTAGCATAATTAATTAAGTTAGGCCCCATAATAATGCTAATTTCTAAAAGTTTTTGGAATGCGATGGAACGAAAGACAAATTGTGTCAATGATGAAACATGCCAAGAAAATTCCATCATATCCCATAAAAACTCCTCAAAATTCCCTCGGAACCCCTGATGACATGAACCTGCTCCAATGACCTATCTATGCCTTGTCATGGGAATCTACCTTGGTTGTACTATGGAGGAAAATTAAAATGGGGACATTACAAATCCTTTCGCCCGAAGATTTCTTTCCCTCAAGCAAGCCACACCTGTCCACTATAGAGGCGTCTGCAAACTGATACTAGGATCCCATATGAAACACTGGTCCACATCATGCCTCCAAGTAATCCAAACATGACTAGATTCCCCAATATAGTTCTACTGAAATATTCATAAATTGTTGGTCCACAACCCGCTGCCCACTGAAACATGCAATAAAAATCTCATCTAAGGGCTCTTGTGGTATTGCTCCCCGAACTAATAATTATACTCCATAAATAGGATACCAACTCATGATCTCCTGCCAATCTATCTCTAGAAACAAATAAAATGCAATAACACCTACATATGGAACAAGTCTACTCTATTTCCATCAGTCCATGCTCAACTCATGTTTCTATTTCCAGTCCATCAACGATATTTTTCTAAGGAAGCGAGCCCCTCTCTCTATAATACCCAAAAGTGGGAAAGACGTGCATCAAGCCTTGTTTATGTACTCATGGAGAGTGTTGCTCCCTAAAATTATTGAAAATCTACTAACTGCATGTGCATCTACTTGCACCTCATAAGTGGTTCGGCCCAAAGATCGATGCACCACCATCTCCAACAACTCCTCCATCCTTTGATTTGACACTCCATGCTCTTTCTGTCTACTAGCCTCCTACAAAACTACCTTGTCAACCTCCAAAACCTCCCGAGAACAAGCATTTGCAAATACTGCCACCCTACTAGATGTCTGTACATATGTCTGCTCCTCATTAATGGTTGACCCCAATAGTGGTTGCTCATCCTCCTCCATCACAGGCTCAATATGAAACTCCAATTGGCTCTCCCCAAAAGTCTCATCATGCATACTTTTCACATCATCCACCTCAGTTGAGTCATGCTCCACCACATTTTTCTTGTGGTGAATCATCATTGGTGACTAATTATCCAGAATGTCTCTCATAGAGTTCAGTGACTGCTCACCATATAAATCTGGTCTTCTATCAACAACTCTACATGACTCCTGCTCCTCAGAGGTATCCTCGTATGAGCCCATGGAATCGTCCAAAGAAGAATCATCACTCTGAGAATCAGAATGAATATCCACCTTCTCCACCTCTATCATCTCCTTAGTGTCTCTTAAGCATGAGTGATAAGGTCTCCAATGTCCCTTGCAAATGAAGTAGAGACCCTTCCTCAACTCATTCTTTTTGCATGATCCACCAAACCTTAGCAGCTCCTCCCTATTCAACTGTCTTCTAAACACCCCAATGTTCTTCTCAACTAGCCTTTTGGCTAGTTGATAAGTAGTAGGTGAGACCAACTAATCTTTCCTCCAAACAAAAAACAATCGAGACTTCAACTCCTAGCAAATGGCATCACGCCCTTTAATACATGATGATAGTATGAACTGCATGTGTGCTATGAATGTGTCAGGAAGATGTTTCCTAATGCTGAAGAAGCATTGGAACACCCACAGAATCAATTAATCACACTCAAGATCCAACAAGATCTCATACGTCTTGGTCATGACCATGAATTCTAAGACCTCAAGATTCTTCCCAAAGGCAGAGCCTATATTTTTTTCCAAGTCCTGGAAGGTCTCTACTACTAGTCTGAAAACCCTCCTCATAACATCATCATTGTAAGGAGATATAGGTGCAGTCAACCTCATAATGTTACTGAGACAGGATGCAACTATAAGTATAACCCCTTCACAAGGTTCGTCCAAGAACTTGTGTTGTATGAGAGCAAGCATAACTAGTTTTAATTCCCAAATTAGTTTTCTCCCTTCTAAGTGTCCCACTTAGAAGAGAGAAAAATTTCCATGTGGCCCTCATGTGTTTCAAATATGTTCCAAGTGCAAGGATTTTGTGTCCAATCCTCAAATCCTTCTTCAAATCCCTTGGCTTCTCATGGGTAAGCATGATATGGATCTCTTTGGAGAAAGGTTAGTTGGCTAGTTTCATTTTCTGATCTATATTGCAATCCATCAGAGGACTACTATGTTGGTTTAGGAGGTATTTTAAATACTCCATAACAATGAAAAGGCTAAAAAAATGTGTAAAAATATAAACCAATATCAGACACACCCTCAACCAATCAACATGTGTTTTATGCAACCACTGTTAGAAATACCTCCCCATCGTTCAAAAATCAAGCCCTCTGCAATACCAGGTAGCTGTTGCCTTTGTTGAAAAACTCATAACAGAGCATATAATGCCACAACATACTCAAACCCTACATACTTAGGTATTTTTCCCATCCTCCCATCAATACCAACATATGAGTATAAGAATGTATAACCCAACTACAATAAGCTTTCATAAAGACACCCTTAACGCATAAGTAACAAAGAGATACAAATTGAATTAATAACATACATCCTCATCATCTGAATGCAGATAAAGGGAACACAGTAAGGAACCTGATTTGCACATTTTTATGGATCTCTGATAAGAGGCTCGACATTCAAACTTCCCAACAAAAATATCCTTGAGGAGGAACCTCTTCATACTCTATATTACAAAATTTTCTTCCACCATATGAAGTCACAAGACAATGCACCAGAAGGGATGTGCATCCAACAGCCTAACCTATACTCATTCTCCATAATAGTACTATTGAGCTCTGGTCCTTTATTTGTACAGTCACACATATCCCATTCAACTTCATTCTACACACAAGATTAACCACATGCGACATGCAAATATTGGACACTAGATTCAAACCAGTGTGAGCTTCCCAGAGTTTCAGAACTTCCTCTTTGGTACATTAAAGATCTCCATAATAGATATTCACGCTAGTGATATGTTATAAACAAAAAAAACTATGTCTGAATTGGTGATATGAACTTGGCTAAATATGACCCTGGCTCAATGATTTTTACCCACAAATTCACACTGCTTCAGAAATTTCTCCATCGCACCATATGTATGATCCTTATAAATTATGGAACTGGAATATCAACCCCGTCTAGGTATTTTGGCCTTATTGACTAGAATTCGATCCACAAAATCACTTCTCGAAATTGAACCCAACAACTAGACGTAGATTTTCTCCATGGTCTGCTACGTAAGAGTGATGTTTTTCTCACTTGGATAAAAAGATGGACTTAACATACCATCGCATGGGTCAATACGCAAGATTTCATGTGCATTCCCTGCACTATGTAAAATGGTAATATACTAAATATTAACACATTCCTTCATAATAAATTGACACAACGGTCAACACTAGTGCATAGAGGTACGTTTGACTTCCACATAGAATTTTGTTTGTGATATGAACATTAATTGTGGCTTCACAATCGAACACAACACAATTTTATAATGGAACTCAACCTTCCCTCCAAGAATTCGTCTAAAATTCATCGAACTTGACTACTCAATAAGAATTCTAGTTGGTGGACCAAATTTTGACAGTAGTCGGATCAATCCTGGAAATACAAGATTTAGTAATTTAGCTTGACGGGTTAGTCCTTGGCCTCCTACTAGTGAACTCATGCCCATGGGCTTACAGACTGCGTCAATCCTTAAACTGGCTGAATTAAGGTAGTTTCGGGTAGAAAAACAAGGATTAAGTAGATTCATTCTTAGGTCTTTGTGCAATGATGATGTTAAGGGGTAAGATGATATTTATTGATCTAGTTTGCAGGTTGACTGACCAGATGTGAAACAATGGCCTATAATAGATTCCCCCCTAAAGCGCAAAGTTAAAAACAATGAATGATGAATGAAGTGCTTTACTTTGTGACAAGTGAGGATGAAGAACAATGAGTGAGATCATATTATGTTACAATACATTTACATCATGATATATTTGTTGAGGGAGGCATAACCATACTCAGCACATAAGCTAACATTACATGTACAATAATCAAAAGACACATTCACTGATGACAAAAGGTGGAGCCGTGACTGGGCGACTGTTTATATGATCATAGCCATCATACATCGTGATATTGTATTAATCCTGAAATCACAACCCAAATGGATGAAACTAGATCTGGAGTCTTCTATCTCGTTCACACGACCATATAATGTACGAGTCTAACCATGTGATTCATTGAGCTAGCAGTCGAGCATGGTAGGCACCACTTTATTACCGGCCAATGATGTGATTCGTTAACAGGTGCGATAGAAACCAAAGATGATGCTAATGGCTCTCAAGGTACTGCAGTGCAATCCTTATGGTGTGAATGAATGAGTTGAGGTCGAAAACCACACAGAATCTTTTGGTCGAAGGCAAATGATGTAAATATGTCACTAAGAGCAAGGAAACTTTCCATTGATGTATGCAAGCACCAAGGTACCAAAGGGTTGTTTCTAATTCAACTTCTTGGATAATGAGTTGATGTCAATAGGAAGTGACCCATTGCAAGAGGGCCTTGATGTATCCCCAATAAACAACACAAAACATGTATCATGAATTGAGACAAAATGATGATGATACGAAACTGGATCATGAATGGCATACATGGAATGAGGGCTTAAGAGTATTGTAGCATATATTAACCGAATGAATTCTCTTGAACAAAATGATGACATTGAATGGAGTTGGAAGCATTGACCCAAAACCGAAAATGGAGGCTTTAAAAATGGTATGATGAAACGGAGAAAAGTAGATTTCCCAACCAAACAACGATGGAGATGAAGTGAAAGAGTTCCATTTTTAAGAGTGACTCACTTCCATTAACAAGTGGAGTTCCATGTTTTCCTAATTTCCCCAACCATACAAATCAATACCTCTTTATTTTTTAAAAATATTGAGGAGGATAACATATGCTTGATCTGTAAGTTCATCCTTCGAATGAATCCCTTTGAGTATTTTTAAGGAAACCTGAGAAGGAGTGGTTCAATCCTGTCATTTTCGACAAGTCCATCATTGTTTGATGATTTAACAAGTCCAACGAAGGTAAAACTCAACATATTTTTAATGTTTAGAGAGTTTGAAAAATATGCGAAAAAGAAAACTCCAAATGTTTCATTTTGTAGATAGTCCCTTGAGTCCGAAGAGGAAGAAAAAAATACCCAAGATAACCTCAGACATGTTCGACTAAGGTATTCATTTTTCGTACATATTATATCTTAGCCTGAAAAAGGGTTAAACTTATACTGATTAGACATATTTTCATTTACATTAATGAGTTTGAAAAGACAAGTGCTTGACAATATTTTCATATTTTGGGAGTCTGAAAAGGATGAAAGAAGACTCCAAGGGGTTCCTTTTTCGTGAGTTTACGGAACCTGAAAAAGTGAAAAAATTGTACTCCTCGGTTAAAATGATCTGTGAAACATGAAAAAATCCTTTAAACAACTATCGACCTGCTCAAAACACCATAAAAATGATTAAACATACATGATTCATGATAAAAATGAAGGAATACTAGGTCAAAACATTAAACATGATAAAATAATGAAAAAACAACCATAATTAATGAAAATGAAATTTCATTTTTTACCAATTCACATTTACCTTAAATAGTGAGAGCTCTGAGGCCTTTTTTCCCTTAATCTTCTGTAGTTGATTGCAGCCATTCCAGTGGATCATTTCAAGCATCGTAACTTCTAGGAAGGAACTGATACATTTCCCTTTCATTTCCTGGTTCTATTTTGTGATTTCATGCATCTTTTTTTTTATTTTTGAGGGCCTTGGGGTTTGAAAAACTCTCCCTAGGACCAACATGGGTCCCTCATGTTGAAAGGAGTGTTACACCTAGGTGTAAATGCACTGCAGGGAGGGGTACAAGGCTCTATCCTCCCTTATGGGGCAGTTTTGGGTGCAGCTCCCAGGTTAAAATTATAAATTTCTCTCAAAAAATTCAAGATATTTGCATGAAAAGAATATTAATGAATATCTTGTTGTTGTTTCATGTTTTCATTATAACAAAAAGGCCTTTGTATGGAGAGAAAGAGAACATGAAGAACATGATTTGAATATAGAAAATGATCTTACCACCATTTGGGCACTTAAAGACTATGGATTATTGAAATTTTTTTGGTTATCCGGTATGAGGAAATGGATGGAATTAATTGAGTTCCTTGCTCACTCATGGGATGTGCAAGCAAAAGAATTCTAATCAGGGGAACTTTTGGGGCAGTTTAAATACCTATCATTTAATTTTCAACCCGAGGGTTTCGTAAAACTTGCGAAGCATGCATGCACTGTATATGCTATAAATTATCCTTCAAATTAGATTAATCTAACCACGAAATAATATGATGACAAACCAAAAACATAAGGAAATTGAAATCATTCTATGTAAAGGAAAAAATTAATCTATGAAAGACAATTCAAATCTAATTCACAAAAGTTGTGCACACAATCTCTTGAAAATGAATCTTTTCATCTAGGAATAAAAAAAATTCTATTCTACTTGCATGAAATGAAAAGCTGATCTATACACATACTTGCATGATTGAATTCAGACTTAATCTAATGAAATCTATGAAAATATGAAATCTAATCTAGGAAAGCATTCAAAACACACTTACTAGAATTGAAATCTTAATCTAGTACACACACTTGTATGAATGGGAAAACTAATCTACTTGCATGATTGAAATCAAATTTAAAAAGAAAGTAAATTTATGCTAATGAAAGAAAATATAGTCTAGAAAAGCAATAAATCTTTAATCTATGAAAAATAGGAAATCTAATCTACCACAAATGTATAAGTGGAAATCTAAACTATCACACATGCATAAATATAAATCAAAACTATTACACACTTGCATAGAATTGGAAATCTAATCTAAGCACAGTTCATGAATTCAAAATATAAACTTCTTGCAATAATTCAAAAGCATGAATTGAAATCTAAACAATCTTAACTACAATGAAAGCAAAGTGACCAATCCATCTAGACCTGCAAGAGCACAAAAAAAAAATGAGCATATGAAAACTTAACTTATGAAAGCATGTAAATGAACATAAAGGAAATAATAGAAAAGTATGAAATGAATATTAAACTAAACACAAAGAAATTAATTAAATTATGATACAATCTCACACTCATTTAGGTGGCCAATCCAATGATGCATGAGGATGGCAAGTGAAGAAGCTCCATATACAGGAAAAACCAAATCAAAGTGAAAGAACACTCATGATTATGGTGCCAAATCTAATTATTTATTCAAACATCAACATAACTCCAAAATTTACACATGCCTTTGAGAGGAGAAGGCTCTCCTATTTATACAAAAACATAAGAAGCTACCTCATTAATGAGGATCCACTATTCTCTCCCTAGATCCCTAACTATCAACCAACTAGAAACATATCCCTTTATCCATGATTTTTCTCCATGAGATATGGTTGATTCCTATCCCAAATATTCTTACAAACTTGAAGAGAATTCTAAATTCATCCTTGGAGGCTACATCAAAGTGTCTTGGAAGCTTCCAAATGAGCTACACTTGTCATGAAACTCAAGCCACTTTTAGATATTAGCAAGTATATGTCATTTTTATAATTTTTAATCATTAATTCACTATAAACACTTGAAAAATAAAACTTTAGGAAAATACAATTATGAACCCTTATGATGATAGAGATGTAGGTTATATAGTGACAAAGTGATGGAATGAAGGTGATAAAGGTGAAATGAGGTGTGAATGAAGTGAAAATATGTCATTTTAAAGACATTTTGGAGACCCAACATAAACATATACTTGAGATAAAAGTGGAAGACATATATTTTATGATAGGCTTATCCATGAGAGGTGCCCCCATATCTCTCTTAGGTGGGAGAAGGGGCAAAGAAACAATGAAATATTACATTACCACTTATTGCAGACCTCGAGCTAAGCCGAATAGAGATGGAAATATTAACATTAGATATGTGACCCATTTTCCTTTGAAAACAATTCTATTCATCATTTCCAGAGTCGTCGGTAGTGAAAGACTCTATGTGGCTAGCAGATCATACATACAATATGGTTTAGAGTGTTTGGAACCAACAATATTCAACTAGAGCGAGGGGGTTGTTGGTCAATATGAAAGAACAATTGTCTAAAGCAAAAGAAGGAAAAATGAAAAACTTTGGCTATGGTTCAATTCTTATTTCTTTTTCCCTAGAGTGAATTCCATTATTACAACCTCAACATGTCACACCTGATCCTATTGATCGAAGCGTTCCAGGAATGAGGAGGCGGATAGACCTAATGTATCGACATGCAGTTCCGTCGGCGATCAACTTCACACCAACCTTTTTCAGGTGACTACATAAAAAGTTCATTATGATCGATGATTTCCTGTACACAAGGGTGGATTTTCATGATGACCTTGAGCTTGCTCTTCCTGAGGATGATCAATGGGGTGCTATGGGTAAGATCTTTTAACCATTTATAGTATTTTAAGATTTTTACAATTTTTTGTGTTTTTTTATGTTTTTGATATTAAATTGATGATTTATTCATGTAGATGTTGGGCTCATTCTACCTCTAGGTGCTTCATATCTCCATCGTGAAGGAGATACACATCAAGAAATAGAACTAGTACAGGTTGCTGCAGTAAGATAGGATGCATTTTAGGATTTCAATGTGGTGGATAACCCTAGCAGAGGTGGAGTGCCACATGGAGCATTTGACGCATGGGATTGATGAGACCATGGTCGATGAGATCCCTATGCGACTTCAATGATACAATATTCGAGTACCAAGCCATATTGATCGACTCATACATAAGATAGCTCATGAAATTGAATCTTATCATGAGGATTATTACTCTATTGGGGTTCATAGTTGTATTTGCATATAGTTTTTATATGGGCCATGTGGTCGTATGTGTCTCGGGAACAAATTTTGTAAAACTAAACTTATATATATATACATATATATATATATATATATATAGCAGTGTTTCTATGTTCCTATTGTTTCTTTCAATAAGTGTGTTGTGTATTGAACATTATTTACATCCATTGTCAATCTAAAACATGATTAGCTAGCGCATATGTCAGCGTATTTAGATTTCTATAAATATGTTGATACTGGATGAAATCAAAATGTCTTTCTAGAGGGAGAACCCTTAAGAACACGTGAAGGATGGTGGGGCTTCTGACTATATAAACATTAGAAAATTTTAGTACCACTAGCCGTGAGTCAAGGCTGATAACTAAACAGTGGATACCATATGAAATAGCATCAGACAGTAGCTTGACCAATATGCTAGACTCAGTGATGTTGTTGGTAGGGCGACTGATACAAATCACTTGTAGACTCACTAACTTTCCATTTGGAGCAAAGATATCCCATGCTGCTGAGGATAGATTCCAAGTACTACGATTGGCACCATCAGCATAACTGATATATGGTTCAATGGATGCTGACATTTGCAAAAAAAACGTAAATGGGATAATAAAAAAATAATGAGAAAATCTGAAGAGATAGACTTCAAACACACTCAACACGCCTATAAACAATATCTACATAGTTTACTATGCATGATATCAAACATAATATTTGTTAAGGTACAACCCATTTTTAGGCTGCAACAGTGGGACTTTGTCAAAATTGTTGGGTTTGTGTTATATTATTTCCACGAATAGTTACACGCGTTTCAATACAGGCTAGTGTTATAGAGACTCGGTGACAGAGCATCTAAATGGCTTCAATACTGTGGTAAGTCAATTGTTATTTCTTGATATTAAAATCTCAGATGAAGATAAGTGCATCAATTTGTTGTGTTCTCTTCTATATTCATGGGATATTATGGTTGTTGCAATAGGTAGCAATAAAACTACCATGAATTTTGATGAAATAGTATCATCCTTGTTGTCGAAAGAGATGATATGAAAAAATATGGAGGGCCAGAATGGAGATGCCTTATCTATACAAGGATGGTCCCAGAATAGAAACAAAAATAAATCCTTGAGTGGGATATCTAAATCTCCAGGAAAACCTGTAAAGGTGTGATAGAAATGCGGAAAGTAAGGGTGCTTCAAAAAGTATTGTAGATCCAAATCTCCTGAGAAAGGAAAGGGATCTGATGATTCTCCTTCTGCAAGGGTGAAAGCCACCTTAGATGAAGGTGGGGATGTGTACTTGGCTTATTCTTCAAGTACATAGGTAGATCATGAGGCATGGTTGATTGAATTAGGTGCATCCTTTCACTTCACTCCCCATAGGGAGTGGTTTTGCGAGTATGATAAATATGATGGTGGTGATGTATTCCTAGGGCATGAAAGGAAGGCTAGAATCGTCGGGCGCAGAAAAGTAAAATTGAAGCTGCAAGGTGGAAGGATTATAAAACTACGTGGTGTTCTTCATATTCGTGCATTGGCTAGAAATCCAATTTTTGTCAGCAAGATGGATGATGGGGGTGTAAAAACATTGTTATAGAAGGATACATATAAGACTGTTCACGAAGAACTGGTATTTATGCAGGAATTTTAGATTGGAACTTTGTACAATATTCTGGGTAACACTATTATTGATGGGTAAAACAATTATGTGGTTCCTGAAAGTGGAGTAGAAAAATTAGTGGTCTCTAGAGAAAATACCATGTTATGGAATCAAAGGCTTGGTCATATTAGATAAAAGAGCCTTCGAATATTTCATGGTAATGGTATGGTAGAAGGTATGTCTAATTTCTCTCTAGATTTTGCTTTATGTGAACATTGTGTATATGGGAAGTAGAATCAAGTGAGTTTCCCCTTTAGTGCTAAGAGGGCCAAGAGATGTTAGATCTTGTGTACAGTGATGTGTTTGGACCTATGGAAGTTGCATGACTAGGTAAGTCTGTGTAATAAATCTCCTCTATAGATGAATTCTCAAGGAATACATGGATATTTTTCCTCAGGAAGAAATCTAAAGTCTTTGATAGGTTTAAAGAATTTAAGGCCCTATAAGAAAACCAAATAGAGAAGAAGATAAAGGTGTCAAGGACAGATAATTGTGGAGAGTTATGCAAGAAGTAGTTTGAAGAGTTATGTAAGAAGTGTGGTATAGCATGATAGAAGAATACTCCATACACACCTCAACGAAATGGAGTTGCAAAAATAATGAATAGGATGTTAATGGAAAAGGAAAGAATCATTCTCAGTGGTGTCGGGTTAGGAAAAGAATTCTTGGCAGAGGCAGTGGAGACTGTATGTTACATAATTAATAGATCACCTTCATTGGTGTTGGAGGATAAGACTCCACATGAGGTATGGACTAGTATAAACCCTCTCTTTCACATCTGAGGGTATTTGGTTGTGATTCATATGTACATGTTCCAAAGGAGAAAAGAACCAAGTTGGATAATAAATCTAAAAGGTGCATCTTTATTGGGTATAAGGATGGTTTAAAAGGTTATAATATTTGGAACCCAAAAACAAGGAGGTTGTGTACAGTCAAGATGTGTTGTTTATAGAGGTGAAATATGTTATTAAACATGAAGTCCTACCAAAGGAACCTAATAATATAGAGTTTGGCTAAAGGAGGAAGAATCAGCCTCTACATCAAAATAGGAATCAAAAGAGGAAGAGCCACAAACTCCAGCTTTGAGGAGATCAGCTCAAAAAAGAAGGTAACCAAAAATTCCCATAGTCCATCTGCTTTATTTTCAAATTTTTCTTTATCTATTACTGATGATGATCCCAGAACTGTCTGGGAGGAAGTAGATTCAGTGGATGGAAAACTATGGAAGGAGGCTATGGTCGATGAAATGGCTCTTGCACAAAAATGAGGCTTGGGATCTAGTGGATTTGTCAGCTGGAAGGAAACCCAATGAAAAAAAATGGGTTTTTAAGAAGAAGATGAATGTAGAAGGAAAGGTGGAGAAATACAAAGCTTGTTTGGTAGAAAAAGGTTATTCCCAGGCGTTGATAATTGATTTTGGTGATATTTTTTCTCTTATTGCCAAGGTTACTTGTATTAGATTACTTTTATTTGTTGTTGACACATTTTATTTTGAGGTAGAAAATATGGATGTGAAGACAACATTTGTTCATGGGGATGTGGAAGAAGATATTTACATGAACCAACCTGAAGGTTTTATGGTGAAGGGTAAGAAATAACTGGTATGCAAATTAAAAAAGTCTCTGTATGAGTTAAAATAGTCACCAAGGATGTGGTATCAAAAATTTGATACATATATATGAGGACTTGGTTTCACCAGAAGAAAAGCGTATCACTATGTATTTTAAAATTAATTGGTGAATATGTTATGTATTTGGTCTTGTATGTGAATGATATGTTGTTGATTAGAAATGAAAAAGAAATTATCAAGGATTTGAAGACCCAATTGTCCTCTAAATTCGACATGAAGAATCTTAGTGCTGCAAACTATATTTTGGGATTGGAAATTAAATGAGATCAGACAAAAATGAAGCTGTATTTAAATAAAAGGAATTATGTCAAGACAATATTGCAGAGGTTTAATATGCATGAAAGTAAACTGGTGAAGGCTCCTATTCCCGTAGGTGTAAAGTTATCTTTTGAACTGTGTCCCAAGACATAAGAAGAGGAAGAGGACATGTTTCATGTTCCATATGCAAGTGTAGTCGATAGCTTGATGTATGCAATGGTATATTGTACTATACCATACATTGCACATGCAGTGGGAGTATTGAGAAAGTTTATGTCAAAAACAGGGAAGTAAAATTAGACAACAGTCAAGCGGGGTTTCACGTATTTGCGTGGCACTAGTGATTATGGATTGTGATACCATGGAAGCCCTGGATTTTTTGATACAGACAGGGCTGGAGATCTAGATCCAAGAAGATATACAAGTGGGTATGTGTTTAACCTATTTGGAGGAGTAACCAGTGGGATGAGAAAAAGATAGTTTGTAGTGGCTCTTTAAACTACAAAGGTTGAATACATGGAAGCCACTCATGCAAGAAAGGAAGCAGTTTGGTTGCAGATATTGTGTTCAAGTATGGGGTTGGTACAATGAGCTATAAAAATAGACTGTGATATCAAAAGTGCACTTTTCTTGGAAAATAACCCTGCTTATCATTCAAATACAAAGCACATTGGTGTTCAGTATCACTTTGTCAGGGATATGGTTTAGGACAAAAATATGTTGCTGGTAAAGGTTGACACTTTGAAGAATGTTGCAGATGCATTGACACAGCCTGTGAGAAATAAGAATTTTTCTTCGTGTAGAGAAACAATGGGCGTTGCAGAGATGGAAAAATGACTAAGCTATATTCTGACCCCTTGTGTGGAAAATAAAACAACTAGTCAGAGAATTTTGGGTGTGTGTTATATTCTTTCCATGACTAGTCACGTGTGTGGGGGGGTGACAGGCGGGAGATAGCTCCCCCTGTTCATTGTACCTGACGCAATAGGGGGTTCACAAAGGGGGTAGGGGGAAGCCCCCACCGTGCATGGGGTTCAGGGTAACGCCCCAAGAAAAACATTTTGGACCCTATCTTAGGTGGGGCAAACCTACCTATGGTTTTCTGCATGGGTTTTGCACATGGTTTTTGGGCGTGTTGGTTTTTTGTCCATGGTATTTTGTAGATATGGTCATGGGAACTATAGTTATGTTCCAATCTATGGTTAATGGATTGGGTATATGAATGCTTAGACATTTATATATATGTATTGTAACATTGAAAGGAATATAATGAAAAATCAATTTGGTAGTCCCAGTTTTGGGATCCAGTGGAAAATATCTGTGTATATATGTTTTATGATTTATGCTCTCGGCATTTTTTATTTTCTGTTTTAAGAATTTTTTTGCAGATAATTTATGTACAGGTTTAAAACCTAGAGAAATTAACTAACTCGTAGGATCCTTTAACAAGGACACACTTGATAATATATGGGTCTAACCACATTAGTTGCAACTTTCCTGCTCCTAATTTGTCAGACTCTTGGTCATATAGAAGGGCAAGGTCTCCTTCTGAGAAGACATGAGGCTTGACACTTTTTTCATACTACACCTTGACACATTTATTATAGTCTTCATTAGCTATGGAAGCATCTCGTCGAGTCTCATTTAATCAGGTCAGATGTAAGAGATTTTCCTCTTCTACGGAAGTGGCAGGAAGGAGTTCTACAACTAGTTTCAGTGATGGAATCTCACATTCGATTGGGAGGATTGCTTCCAGAACATAAACCAATTGGAAATGAGTGAATCTAGTAGTAGTCCTAATGGAGGTTCGGTATTCCCACAAGGCAGCATAAAGAAGAAAATTCCAGTTCGATTTATGGGCCCCTATCATACATTGAAGCATCATTTTAAGAAATTTGTTAATGGCCTCAACCTGAACATTAGCTTGAGCATTGTAGGGAGTGGAACTTTCATGAGAAAGTCCTAGCTTTGAAATCAATTCGGTCATCATGTGATTTAGAAAGTGCTTCCCATGATCCATGACTATGGCTTGCAAAACACCAAACTGTGTGATGACATGATTGAAGAAAAAATATGTTGTCATTTCGTTAATGTTTTTAAATGTAGGCATCGCATCAACATATTTGGTAAAATAATATACTGCTACAATGATATAGCCATGCCCCTTCATCGAGTGAGGGTTACATTTCATGAAATTGATACCCCATTTCACAAAATTACCTACAACGATAACGATATGCAATTGATCTAGTGGATAATGGGCCTTATGCTCATAAATATAGCATGTGTGATACTTTTGGAAAGTGATAATAAAATAACAAAATATGGAGGGAAAAAAGTAACCAACACGTAGGATATTTTGTTTGGTGGCATATCCAGGTAAATGGCTGCCACGTGCCCTCAAGTGGAATTCATTAAGGACTTTCTTGACCTCCTCATGCATGAGTCACCTTTGGAAAACCATATCAATACCACAATGATAAAAGGTGTTCTCGACGATGAGTTAGTTCTTGGCTTGGTATCGAATACGTCACTTCTTAGAGAGAGAAGTATAAGACTGGATGATCCAAGATCTTTTGCTTATAGATGCATTAAAGAATTACATATAACATAGCACTTAAAACCATGAAACATAAGCACATAAAATGAAAATAAAAGATAACATAGCATACATGAGGTCAAGGCACCAAAAGTTTGATTACGGAGTTCGTCCGATGTGGACTACATCTCCGGGCGCTGCTCAACAGCGGGGAGGCCTTCATTGATTAAGTGGAAAAAGAAGGAGTACAAGTAAAATTACATAAAGCACCCTTATACCTCCAATCTGGAAAATGACCGAAAATGGAGACCTCTGACGTAGAAACATACATCATCATTGAGTTCCTGCCACTGAGAGGTGTAAAATTGACATAAAGATTGTCCCAAATTGACACTGGAAAGTTCTGCACCCCAAGGAATCTTTCTGAGGCCTCTCAATATTCCTTGGGCATCGTTCCTCCCTCTGGCCCGCTTGTGGTTCCGCTCCTGCTTCACTTCTCTGCCCCCTGCACTCTGTGAGAGATGGCTCTTATATCACTTGGTTGGGAAAACTTTCAAGGTCCAATGGTTTGGCGCATTGGTAATAATGGGTAAATGGTTGAGGAGGGTTCAGGGGATCAAATCCCACCCCTCCCCATTTAGTATTTCGTTGCATTTTTATATATTTTACTATTTTTTTGGGGGACCGCACACTCGGGGGCCGACCGCATGGGCTGGGTGGGTTCGACCCCCACTAGTCCCATATCCTTTCCGCCTCCCTGTAATTTGATACATATGGTGTGGGTGGTGGGCGGGTCTGCTCCACGCAACCCGACCCAGCCACACCCTTCGTCATTTTTATTGCTCCATGGTGGTGGTTCTGGGGGTGGCGATGTTGATAGCCTACCCCCAACAGATATGATGTGATGGTTTTAGGGTGGCCATGTTAAAAACCCACCCCCCAATTAAATTTATATGATATGGTTTGTGGGGTGGCAGGGTTGGTCGCCCACCACCCATTATTTTATATATTTTTTCTCGTTTTAAAAAAAATATAGTAATTTTAATTTTTTTCCAAAATAAGGGACATTAGGAAAATTATAGAGGCAACAATATCGCTCGCTCTTGGGAGCTAGGTTCCACGTCTGGTTGATAGTGAAATTGCAGGACACTTAAACTTGGCCCACTACCTAACTTTGACTGCAACTTTGACTTACTCTAACTTCTTCATATGACTGTGGATTGAAGCATCATTTGCACCATTGGATTTAGAATGAAGAACACTTAGACATGGTCCTAGTCTTGTTGTCACCTAGCCACTTTTATTTTTGAGCAATTTTTAAAGCCAATTGTCCTCTAAGATCCTCCTGAATCAATCCTCCCCACTTAGGAGCTTTTGGACCACCAAAAGCATTAACATATCCATCACTCTACCTGTGTCCTCACCAAACCACACTTTCATTCACCTTCATGCAAATCTGGTACATCCTTTGCATTCATATACAAACCACACATGACTCAAACAACCCCTCACTTGCCAAGAGTTTATAGCACACACTCATTGGTCAAGGATTACATAGTAAAAACCAATACCTTAACTAGTCATAAGAAAAGGCCAAAACATCATCGTTGTGTTTTGAAGCTATGGAAAACACATAATCACTTTTACAGTTACTTGAAACACATGATTTATGAATTATAGCCATAACAAGCTATTACCTCTAAAAAAACCATCTTTTACTTAATAAAGTAAATGGGTCATCTTCCTGTGGTGGATTTTCTTGTGGAATATTTTCGATGACTGGATTGTTCATGGGTGCTTTTTGGGCCTGAAGTGTTTGACATGCTGATTTCTAGTGTTCATCCTTGTGGCAATGATTCTTCCTCTTCCAGACTTTCCAGATCGTCTTGGAATGCTTCCTCCCGATGTGCCTCTCATAAGTGTTCATGGATGTAGTGTCCTTTTTTTCCTAGTATAGTTTTCTCACTCCTATTAAGGGTGATTTTTGATGAGCTATATATATATGGAATATTGATCATTAGATTGAGGAATAATGTTTTATATACATGATTGTATATCCTCTTGATGTTAATGTATGTCATAGTGATCACTGAATTGGGTAAAAATGTTTTATATACATAGTTATGTTTCCTCTTATGTTTATGTATGGAAGATTGACCACTAGTTTGGGAAAAATGTTTTATATAGTTGTATTTTCCCTTATGTGTGGTATATTTGATTATGTGTTTTACATGATGTTATGCATATGTTTATCTTTTTGCATCTGACTTATGTATCAGGTGTATGACATGGATGGAGATCCTGGATTGAGACACATATACCCATGGATGCTCATGGTTATGTGGAACAAAATGGTTAAATTATGATTTATGGATGATACATGACTTTCTTGATTATATATATGTATAACATTGTACTGAGAAAGATGTGGTAGGGGACCTGATCATTTTCCAACAAGGATTTTCAATTATGAATGATTGTGGAATTCATTTCTTCAAAACCTAAATGACTATGGAAGTCATTCATCATTCTTCATAAAATGTGGTTAATTTAATTTAATTATGAAATTCATATGATTCCTTTAATCTATGAGATTGTGATGTGTGCAGGTCTTCATACAAGGCCTTACCAATGAACCATCAAATGGGTAAAAGCTCACAATCAGTACCATAAGGAGAAACATGGTGTTTCACAGCAAAGTAGATGAGAAAGCATGGAAATTAGGGTGTGGAGTCCTAAATACAAGAAATATAAAGACGTGGAGTCTTGTATATTTATGGCACGGATTCCTAAATATTTAAAAATATCAAGTTATGGAATCTTAGATCTTTTGAGTAGATTAGGGCACGAAGTCCTCGATCTACTAAGGCACGGAGATGCATGAAATAGGGGTGTGGAATCCCTATTCTCCAAAATAAAAATACCACTCATGGATATATTTCCTTATATAGAATCTCAATCTAACAATTTTGGAATGAATTTCTAAAAATAGAAAGTCATGTCTAACATCTCAAGCATGACTTTCCAAAAATAGTAAATCTCCTTGCATAAATTGGTAATCAACCATAGTTGAAGGAAATTAAATTAACTTATCATTAATCAATCCTAATAGTTCAAATTGACTTAATCCTCAATATTATTAGTATTATCATTATCTCTTATGAGACCGATATTTTATTAAAAGGGAAGTACAAATTAACTTCATCTATTCAATCAATTCACACCTCTCTCCTTCATGACTCTCATGGCTCTATGTAACTCTCTCTATTTTAAATATTACATTACACTCTCTTTTATGCACTCATCAAGGAATGTCATATTCCTCTTATAGTCATTAAATATGTGTCATAAAATATTCCTCTTACACTCATTAAATATATGTCATACAATATTCCTCTTACACTCTCTTTAATGCATATGTTACACTCTCCTTAAATAATTCATGCATACCTCTCTTTCATGGCATAAGTTACACTCCTCTAAATGGAATACAATTCATGCATATTACTCCTCCTTTATCACAAGAATTTGTTGCTCCTCCTGTATATGAGTCTCATGTATTCTCACTTGAGAATGGAGGGTAATTCCAAGAGTGGAAGAAACTTGAGGAACATTGTTAGAGGGAGAGATATGGAGAGTATCCAATTGCTTCCAAAACAAATCTTAATTACTTACTAATCTACTAAATATCTATTGAGGTTGAACATGAGTGGTATTTAGAGGAAGTGAAAAATATCTTTCTTAGTTTGCCTTGCGTCTCCCTCTACTGTTGTATTGTGGTACTGGTTGTGAGCTTTTGCAGCTCGGGGGTTCCAAGGGGAGAAGTTCTTCCTAGATATGGTTGGGAGGAAAACCGGGTGGTTCATAATGAGTTGGTAAGGATATTGGCATTGGAGCATACTCTTATTGGAGCTGGAGCATACATACATCCTTTTGGAGTTGTACAAATTTACTGTCAGCTATGTGGATCAAATTATATTATGTATTTTGTACTTTATTTCATAGTTTTTTCTTGTTTGGTTTTTCGCTGCAACTTACATGTATATGAAGTGTTGCACACCAAATGTGAGGAAATTTTGTAATGGTTGTTGAAGTATTTTCTTGTATAGTGTTGAATCAATTGACTACAAGTACTAATGGATGAAGCATGTAGGCTACCATGAATTAGATGGGAAAATTTTAATGGCTTAAATTATGTTTTTCCTCCTCTTTGTACATCTCTAGATAAGTTTTCATACTATGTATTTGACAGAAGTCATAAATGAGATTGTAGGATTTTTGGGTTGTTGTTGTTTTGAAGAATCGTGTTTCTGGGGACCCCTGTTACGATTCAGCTCAACTTCAGGGGGTATTCGTACCAACAAGCCATTTCACCCTGAATTTTATTTCAAAAATCAAGTTTTCAAACACTGATTCCCAAATCTACTCTTTTTTGTATATTTGTTGTTGCATGTAGGAAATGCCTGTTGTTTTGTTTTGCTGTTTGGTTATTTTTATATTGCATTTGCCTGATAATTTATAATGATGAATCTAATATAGGATAAACACTTGGAAATTGTGTTTAAGGTCTAAAATGGTTAAAATATTAAAAATTTAAATACCTTTATGGCAACTTGTTGTATGACTCCCAACTGTTTGTCAAAATTCCCCAATGGTTGTACCTTACAACTTGTGAGCTATGTGCAAAATTCCTAAATATTTATATTCATTTATTGGCATAGATTCAAAAATGAAGATGGTTGATATTCTACTTATATCTTGAGTTCAATTATTGGAATTACTCACAAAAAAATGAAGTCATGTAATTTTGGATTCATGTTAGCTAATTGTTGTGAAAACACCTTAAAGAGATAATGGTTGTAAGTGTTCGACAAAATGCCTCAAAGGCTATACATTTCATGCTTTAAATTGTTTGTCATAATGTTTCAATGGTTGCATCTAATTATGTTCATGAATTTTCCATAAAAAAAGGGCTTAAGTTAATTTAGGATTTGCAACCAAGGTGTTTGGACTGTAATAACTCCATTGAGTTATAGGGTCCTACTGAAAAGTCACAATTAGGGTAAGTAATTTGTTGTAATATTACCTCACATATGAATTCCTAATTATTGGATACCAACCCTATATAAATTTAATTATCCTCTTAAGAAAATAATTCATAAGCATGTTATTTAGAACAAAATCAAATTATTCACTCTTGAACACTTTTAATTACAATATGATTAACAATTAGCTTATTGTAAATTGTTGTTCATAAAGGTTGACAGTTATTCATCCCACTAAATGCTTTATATTTTGAAGGTGATTTTAGTCTTGCAAAGCAATTATTATGGTTGTATGTTTTGGATCTTCATAAAACTTGAACCTTGTAGCTTTAAGGATAAGTTAGTAGAATTTAGGGTGTAGTGTAAAGGACACCAATAAAATTTATGTCCTACAAAAAAAAAAAAAAAAAAAATTTATTACATTTTGATTCAATATAATATTTCTATATAATAATTATGGTAGGTAAGGTGGGACCTTATTATGGACCCCTCATTGTCACTAGAATGTGATGAGGTGCTATCATCATCAGTCGTTGGTGAGTCACTGGCTATTTTGGAGCATTCTCCGGCTTTGTTCTTGACATAACCAAGTCTTGCATGACGAGGTAATAGTTATAATTTGATGGGGTTTATGATTCCCTGCTCATTAATGTCGAGGCCCTTTCCCTCATACCCCACTTTCTTTAACATTTTGGATCCGATACATGTAGTATGTTTTTCAAAAGAAGCGAAATCATCATCATGAAAAGTATATGAAATTGAAGAATCACCTTTTACCTCAAGGGGGTTATGCTGTAACTTTTCCATGGCCTCATCCTTAGCTTATAACTGGTGTAGAAAACTTTATTTCTCCTTCTCTGCTTCCTGTAGAAGTCTCCTTAGCTTATTATTCTCTGCTTCAATGCTGTGATTTATCTCCTAAAGTTCCTGGAGTCATGCCACATTGGGCGACCTTTTCATCTTTGGTACACTATCTATTGAAATATTCTTTTCATCGCCCGAATCTGAACCCAAATTGATGGGTCCTATTAAGTCTCCGTAGTTTGCAAGATTGGAAAGTACAAATGCTACAGAGCCTACATCTAAACCACTTTGGAATCTGAGGACCTAGCCATCCTAGATTCAAAGAGGGATCTCTCTATGTATTTGTTTAAATATGTGATCTTTAAGGATTTTAAATGTGATTTTAGGCTAGTTATGAAGAACAAGGGTTTGTTTGTTTTTGGTTGGGCAGGATAACATGAAGATGAAAGAAGTTTGTATGAAGGGTGAAGGTGTGAGTAAGTGAAAGAATGGTTCAGTTGATAAGATAATCAAGGAACAACATAAATCCATTGGGCTATGGAGTCATAATAGGATTTAATTGCATAGAAAGGTTCAAGAGTGGTCCATGGGGCAATTCATCTGTGTCAAACGAGCTCTTTAAGTTGATTTTATGGAATGAAAGACTAAGAAAGTGAGGAAGCAAACATATAAGAAAACAAAGAGCAGCTTAAGATCAAGTAAGGACTTTTAACCTAGCCTACTTTTAGCATACTCAAAAGAAAAGACACAAAAGTAACCTAAGATCAGGTAAGTACTTTTAAACTAGCCTGCTTTTGATATACTTTCAAGAGAACTTTTCAAAGCAGTCATTGGAGATAAACTAGAGGACAGGGCTAACCATAAACTTCTCTAGCTCAACTTTAATTAGCAGACTTTTCATGAACATTCAAAGACAATATCTCAAGTTGTACTCAGGAAACATGGGCTTACCAACATTTCACTGGTTATACTCTATTGAATTATCCTCAAATAAACAATCAACAGAAAACATAAAGGATAAAGATTTATCAGTGAGATTTAGGGTACTTTAGAAGTAAATCCTAATCTATATTTGCTGTTCTTTATCATAGAAAAGTGGATAGAATGAAAACATAAAGAAAATAAAAATTACAGTGAGAAACACATCGCCAGTGACATAGACCAGGATCCCATAAATTAGCTATTGTATTTGATGTTCAAACCAGTTACAATCGTCAAGTCCAGTGGGTCTTTACAGTTTCAAACTTCTCATCTCAGCTTATGTATCTTCAATTCCTAATAGAGCTACAACATGCTTCACCAGCTATTTACACTCAGTAGGCATCCAAAGACCAACCTGTACACTGTCTTCTATAGAAGTATTTATAGAATAATGAGGAGGTGGAGTGAAAGAAAGGTCTATCTGTTCAATTAATGCAGAGTAAGTGCTTATCGGCCTTTGAAGGGCCAAATAGAGAATTTTTCCAATGTTTTAACTTTGCTAATTGATTATTACATTAAATTTCATCACCTTTAGTCACTTTTGTTGACTTTGGGGGCTTTTGGTAGGTTGGTAGTTAATTTTGAGCTGTCTTTAAAAATATCCCTAACTCTATCATTAATTTTTAGTCTTTAGATGAAATTATCTTGCAGGTGGCAGTTTTGAGGAGTTATAGCCTCAATTATGTGGCATTCGGAGGCCCTTGTCAGCTTTAGTGGTTTTAAACTTGTTCCTTTAACTACCTGTACCCATCTTACAACTACATTTAAATATTAAACTGCAAGATTAAGCCTTAAAACTTTCACCTTTATGCATTAATCCTTTTCACTTTGATTGTTTGATGGCTTTCCCTTTAATCCATTATTTTAACCTTTAATTCATTGGTTAAATCTTCAAATCTCTAGCTTTTGTCTTTAATCTTTGATCTTCAAGCTTTACCCTCACTATCCTTCTTCTTTGCTTTGTGCAGATGGTTTATAGTGTGGTGGAGGGTTTAAGGGTATGACCAGTGCTTACACAACACTAACCAAACCCTTGGATGAAACCAGGCAGCCTTCTCCCTTCGTGCTTTAGCCTTCAAACATGGAAGACTCTGGCTCTGTCCCTTTGCGAGTTGTGGACAGGGTTTCCACTCCAAAAACCATGATAAAAAACTGCAACAAACAACAACAAAAAATGTTATAAAAACCTGCAATGGAGGGGTTTGATTGCTTAGGAGGCTGGTGGAGCGGAGGAGTGGTGTGGAGTGGGTGATTATGCAAACGAAGGAGTTTTATTGAGGAAAACCAGCGAAAATCCAGCTCAAAACTGTATTTGGTGCAAATTCGGGAAAAAGTGGTTTTCAAAATACCACGGGTGGTTTTTGCACGACCCTTAGGCGGTTAGTGGTTTTTCCCAGAGGGAATGTGATCCAATTATATCACACCGTGTGGCTTTTTTAATACCACCGGTATCACGTGATTTTGGAATGCTAAATCTTAGACACAAAAGTTATGCAATATGAGATAAAAACCGTTGGATGAGGAGGGGCGGATCCAACGGTCGGGAGAGGATGCGATGGGAAAGGTGCATGGGTGGAGGAAAACTAGAAGCCAAGTGTCAGAAAATGATTAGATGGGTGACAGGATAGATGATGGTGGGTCAAGAGGTGCCGGGTTGTCAGATTGAATTAGGACCATGGGATTGAACAAATCAATGGCGAAGATTTGATTTATAGTGTGAATGGATGGGATTTCGTCGAGAGGGTAGGGGGAGAAAAGGAAGCATTGTGACCGTTGATCTTTGAGGATCGACGGTCGGGATTACTTGATGAAGTGGTAATGTGGAACAGGAATGAAGGAGAGGGAAATGGGGAAAGTATTAGCGTCGTTAGATCAAGGCTTGAGGCCTATGATCTACGGCTAGGATTCATTTGTGGAGTAATAAGGATGGCAAGGAAAATGTAAAGGAGAAGGGGATAAAGGCGAAGCGTTGGGTAGTGGTCCCATGAAGGAGTAGGTGACCAAGGGCCAAAGGTAAAAGAGCTTATCGCATCGGGGGAAGAATATTGCGAAGGAAACATGGGTTTAATAAGCGCTTGGTTATAGCACTTGGTTTTGTGACAAAAGGGCGGAAAAGCTTAAGCCCTCAGGGGCCTAAAGACTTAAAAGTGGCAAAAAATGGTTTTTAAAAGGATTTATGCATTTTTTGTGGGTTTTCATGGCTTTTTGAAGTCCCGATAGCTAAAATGAAGGGTTTTAAACCATAACAAAGGGTTTGATAGCCATAAGAGAGGATTTTTCAGAGGAAAATGGAGGATTAATAGGGGCAAGAATGACTAAAAACAGTATTTTTGGATATCAGCATGGCTTCTTGGTGGATTTTCTCAATGAAACAACAGTGAAGATTACTTTTTGAGTTTAGGCAGCATAAAAAGGCTTCAGGAATGAGTAGTTTTGTACGAAAACAATCTATTGAAGGCTCAGGATTTGTTTTAGCCATCATTTGCTCTGACAAAAATTTACTGATGGATAACAGTGGCTCCACTTGGGGATGGCAGCTCCTTGGAGGTGTCAAGAAATTCAGATTTAATCTCTGGGATGCAGATTTGTGCCTTGGTCCATTGAACACCTTTTTCTTCTTTAATCATGCTGCTTAGAAAAGGTGATCAGTATCTGATATCAACAAAAAAATTTCTCCCAATAAACTACCTACATAGCGTACTTCCTAACATTTTTTCTTCAGAAGGTGCATTTGGAATTGCAGACCTTAAACATCAATCTTTTATTCTTTTGAAAAAATAAAAATCCAATCTAAATCTACCCTTATTTCTTCCATGAGTTCAGATTAAAATTTTGAACTCATAAATTCTCTACCTAAGTTACTATCTGCCAAGATTAGACTGTCTGGAAAATTTTATTCTTTATATTCTAAAATAGAAATTAAAACACAGTCAAATCAGGATTAAGCAGTCTGATTTACTGTGGGACTATGGCATAAAAAACAAGCTGCACATAGACTTTATTTGCAGAAATTTGAAACAAAACTGTGAAGGCTTAAGATCTGAAGATCAAAAAGCATCCTCCATTCTTTTTGTAACTCTGGTTTGATCCTTTTTAGAGATGTTTTCTTCTTTTCCCGGTTCAAGTTTTTAGCATATTAGAACCAATTCTTTCTCTTCCTTCTGGCTCAAGATTTAGGCTTGTTTGAACCACTATATTTCTATCCTTATCTATTTCTACTGATAAGCCAAGATTGAACAGTTTGGAAAATATTCTTCACTATCCTATCAACAGTAAATTGAAATCTATCTAGTCATGATTAGGCTGTAGGACTAAATAGCAGTGTTCTTTTTGGTAGTGGCATTTAAGCTTGCACACTTTCAGAATTTTTCTTTTTTTGGGTATGGGGTTGTACCTTTCTTCTTTTATTTCTGGCCTCTTTTTCTCTTTTTCTATCATTTTTGTATTTTCTTTCTTCAATTTCAAAAAGTAGTGTTATATACAATGAAATGAAAAACTTTCAAAGAAAAATATTAGTTAACAAAAATTATGTTTGAGCATCCTGCCATTGACAGGACCTCCAAAATATTCAGCTCCATCCAATTCTTCCAGAAAGAATGCATTGTTTCCAATGGTAGATTGAATGAGATAAGGGCCTTGTGATAAATTTTCAAATTTTCCATGTTTTCCTTTCTCTTCTCTTCTTGAATCCCATTTCAAAACTTTATCACCAATCTTGAAATCAGTTGCCTTGGTTCTTTTGTCAAACAACTTCTTGATGTTTTCTTGTAGTTGCTATGCTCTAATGTATACTTCCTCCTTGGTTTGTTGTAGATGAATTGTATGATTTATTCTCCTTGTCACATCATCATCTTCAAACTGTACTTCCTGGATCAGCTTCATGACTGGAACTCCTAAACTGGTTGGAAATATTGCATCAGTTCCATAAACTAGCTGGTAAGGAGACATCCCAATTGAATTTTTAACTGTCAATCTGTCTACCCATAAAGCATGTACTAGCTTATTGTGCCATGATTTTTTGTTGTCTTCCAGCAACTTCTTGATAATGTTTACTAAGCTTTTATTTGAGGATTTTTCCAGCCCATTACCTTGAGGGTAATAAGCTGTGGAATGACCCAATATAATCTGATATTTATGACAGAATTCTACCATATTTTTAGACCCAAATGCAACAGCATTATCAGTTATGATCTTTCTAGGACAACCAAATCTGGACAATATATGGTTTTCAAGGAATGAAATGATAATAGAGTCAGTGGCATTCCTAGAGGGGATGGATTCTATCCACTTGGTAAAATAGTATGTTGTTGTGAGGATCCATCTATTTTGGGCAGATGAGGGAGGATGGATTTTCCCAATGAAGTCTAGACCCCACTGCTGAAAAGGAGCTTCAAAAGTGATTGGTTACAGAGGTAAAGGAAGCAGCTTTATTTTGCCTTCAAAGATTTTGCATTTGTGACAGGCAATAATCATCTTATGAACATCATGGAATAGGGTGGGCCAGTATTATCCAACTCTAAGGATTTTGTTAGCAGTTGACTTCCAGTAGAGATGGCCCCCACATTCTCCTTCATGAAACTCGTGCTTGATTTTATCTACATCATTCTCAGGAAAACATTTAAGCAATAATCCACTAGCATTTTTCCAATATAAACATTTATTCAAAATGCAGTAATTTACAGCTTTCAATTTTAAGAATCTTGCCTTTGTTTTAGACAAACCAGGAGGGACATTAAGATTGAGCAAAACATACAAAATGTCAGCATACCAAGATGAATTCAGAAAATGATCTTCAATAATTGGAGTTGAAAACTCCTCTTGTTCATCTAATGCATTAAACATGTTTATATCAAGAGCTTGAAATTTGGATTCAGCCATAAGTTTTGCTAGTCCTTGACCCTTTATGCGTTTATTGGGCTTGATTTCTAAGTCATATTCTAAAAGTATAGCAATCCACTTCCCTCTTTTGCCATCTGGATCTTGGGTCAATATGTCTTTTACAACTGAATGAGGCAAAAATGCTATGATGTGGGAATGTAAAATATAGACTCTGAAGTCTTTTAAGGCTTTGACCAAGGAAAAGGCTTGTTTTTCCATTATGTTGTACTTCAGAGGTGCATCTCTTAATGCCTTGCTAAAAAATGTGATGGGTTGTTCTTGTCGATTCAATTTTTTCTGTAATAAGACAACAACTACAGTGTGTTCTGATGCAAATGAAAAAATTAAGAAATCTTTTGAAAAATCAGGACTGATAAGAACTGGTGTTTTGGTGAGTGCTTGTTTTACCAATTCAAATGATTTCTTTTCTTCTAAGGTCCATTAAACTCCTTATTTCTTAAGCATGTTTGTTATGTTTTGAAGGAGTTCAGCTAAATTGGGTATGAACCTTCTCAAGAAATTAATCTTTCCAATGAAAGATTGAAGTTCCTTGATGTTTTTGGGATGGCTGATTTGCAATATGCTATCAATCCTCTTTGGGTCTATCCTTATTCCTTCTTCTGATATGATATGCCCAAGAATTTTTCCTTCTTGGAGACCAAACAAAGTTTTCTTTGGATTCAAGGATAGTCCAAATTTTCTACATTTTTCAAAGACCTTTCTCAAGTGTATTAGGTGTTCTTCATCTGTTTTAGAATAAAAAGTTATATCATCAAAGTAAATCACAATAAAGTAACCTATTTCTTCTGAAAATGCAATATCCATGGCTCTCTCAAATGTGGCACCAACATTCATTAAACGAAAGGGCATTTTCAAATACATGAAAGTACCCCAAGGTGTAGTAAAGGCTATTTTAAGTTGATCATCAGGATGTACCAAAATTTGATTGTAACCTGAGAAGCCATCTAGCAAAGAAATTCTTTTGGAAGCAACTACCTTTTGTAAAATATGATCCATTTTGGGTAAGGGATAATTTTCCTTTAATAAGGCTTTGTTTAAGTTTCTAAAATAAATGCAAAACCTTATCTCTCATGTTTTCTTCCTAACTGATACAAGATTAGACATCCACTATGAGTATCTAACAGGGACTATAATTCCATCATCATACATTTTTCTAATTTCTTTCTCTACAAGAGGTAATTGAACAGGGTTGATTTTGCACAATTTTTGTTTAAAAGGTTTCCGGTTTTCTTTGAGGGGTATCTTATGCTGAATTATTTCTGTATCATATGATTTCAAATCTTCATAACTCCATGCAAACACATCAGAAAATTCTTTAAACAACTCAATATATTTTAGTTTAATGTGAGCTGGTAGTGTTTTAGATAGTTTGATTATTTTGGTCTTTTCCTTACTACCTTTGTTGCATTCTTCTACTTCAGTTTCTATGGGTTCCAGTTTTGGCTTCTTGGCCACATCATTCAAATCAAATAATTCCTCTAAAGGGACTAGTCCTTTTGGCAAGCTTTGGTCTTTAGATTGCAGCACTTCTAAGTCTTCATCTTCTAAATCTGTGCTAATTTCTGTTATCTGTTTGGGTTCATTTGTTAACAGATTTATTTCAGCAATCTCTAGAGACTTTTCTTCTTCAGTAAGTGGGTTTTCTTCAGTAGGACAGTCTTCATCATAATCTGAATTTGAGCTTGGTGTTTCAAATTCATTTTTGGACTGTAGGAAGTCTTCTATTTGTTTATCTCCATCGAAAACTTGCCAATATCTTTCATTATCTGGGATAGCTGGTCTAAATTTGACTTGGGTGGTGCATTGCTTGGTTTCATAAGGTGTCAGACAAGTTCTAGCAGCAGAGGCTAAACCATTAGCAAGGAAATTTTGGTTTCTTGGGATAAAGATAAGTTGGAATTCATCAAATATTTTTAACAAGTCCATGGCATCATCTCTATAGGATCTAAGTCTTGGATGTTTGGCACTATATACCCCATGTACTTGCCTAATTATCAACTCTGAATCTCCATGGACTTTTATTCTTTTGGCCCCTATTTTTTTCAATAAATGTAGGCCTAAAAGGAGAGCCTCATACTCAGCTATGTTTTTTATACAGTGAAAGTTTAATTTATAGGAATGCCCCTCAGCATGATTGTTTTGAATGTTGTGTAACCATATGCCTGCTCCTGCATCATTTTTAGTGCAAGACCCATCAAAATTCATGCTCCAAAGAGGATTGCTTTCAGATTTGTGATTTATTTCATTGCTGTCCTCTCTGTCTTCTTCATCATTCTGTTCCATACAAGGGTCTACACTAAGTTTTTCTGTGTTTTACTCCTCAAGGTTTTCAATTTTTTGAGGTTTTACTCCTTGATTTTTATGATCTATGTTATGCTTATGACTATTTTGAACTTCAAGACCTTTAACCTATTTGCTGTAAATTTCTGAATCAGCAAACTGCCTTTTAGTTTCCTCCTTAATTTCCTCTTCATCATTTGCTGATTTTTCATTGACTAACTCTTGCTCTTTAGGAGTATCATCATTGTAAAGGATGAAAGAGTCAGGGTAGTGTGTATGGAATAAAGAGGAGAATTTTCCAGTCTTTCTTAGCTACTCACCATGTATTTCATGTGTGTTTCCCTATAGAGTCTTCTAGGTTGACTGAAGACAGGGATGGTGGCATAAGTCATATCCATCTGCATAGTACCTTGTAACTTAGCACCACATGATCTTAAAAGAAGCATGCCATATTTGGGGGGTATATCAGCCACTAAAATGTCCATTAATAAACTCTTGGATGGTATTTGGGCTAAGTTAACACACAGATCCTTTATTAGGCCTAGGCATCTCACCCTACTTGAATCAAAGGAATATAGATCTTTGCAGGGTCTAGTCACCTCTAAGCCTAATATTTCCATTATTACCTTAGGCCTAAGGTTGTGTGATGCTCCCGATTCAAGCATGGCATTATGTAAAATATTATCATGTATGTTCAAACTGATGTAAAATGGAGGAGTGGTTCCTTCTTGAAATTTTCCTTCAATTTTTGGTCCAAATATGAGCTTTGGGGTATCATCATTTAAGTTAGTTGTGTCATGAACATCTTCTACGTTCAAAGCTTTCAAAATTTGACCTCTATATACATTTTGAGTGACTAATTCAGTGAGTGGGACAAAGATTTTGATTTTGGATATTTCATTCTCTAGGCTAAAAGGAATCTGGTTTTTCAAAATGTGTAGTTCAGCCTTGCTAGTCACTACTTGTTCAGAAAAATCAGCTTGTTGATTTTTGGTATTTACAGCAGTTAATATGGTTTTTTCAGGAGCATTAGCTGAGATGCTAGTGCTGCTAGGGATAAAACTCTACGTTTCATTGGCTTGGGTGTTTTCCCTTTGTTTGAATCAGAATTTTGAACCACTGTTTATGAATTTCTGCTGTCTTTTTGGGAACATTTTTAGGGTTGTTTTTGGCAGATTTATCAGAGGTTTTGTTCCTGGGAGTTTCATGGTTCTTTTTACTTCTCAGGTCATATTTTTTAGGTGATCCTATGATGGAATTTTTATAGTATTGTTCATAATAATCAGTTTGTGGTCTTCTGTCATCATAAGGTGTATATAGACCTTGTTTTCTTTCATGGAGGAAATCAGAATCCTCATTGCTTACTCCCAACATGTTTATGTTATCATCCTCTGTTTGTTCATTTGTCTCTTCATCCTAATTAACATAATTTTCTTGGAAAGGAGGTCCGTTCTGTTGATCATCCTCTCTTTGTCTGTTTTGAGGTTGATTTCTCCTAAAGTTCTGATTTTGATTTTGAGATTGATTTCTGTTCTGGGGAGCTGACTGATTTTCTCTAGATTGTGCTCTCTCAAGTATGCTCATCTTTTCCATCATTTCTTCCATCATTCTATCCATTTTTGAACTAGATGTGGAAGGTGCAGTTTCCTCCCTAAAAGATACTTTCTTTTCATTCCTCATCCTAGCTCTTTTCTCAATCAGATTTACTTCTATAGCAAGAGCTCCTTTCTGCATGTCTTCCAAAGTCAAGGGATCTCTTTCTCTTAGCTGATATGCAATTTCAGGATAAAATCCTTTAGAAATTTGGCCAAATCTGATCCTTGTGGAGGTTTAAAATCTGGGGTTAATGCATTATAAACACTATTTAATCTAATGCAATAATTTTGAACACTTTCCACGATGTTTCTTTTGAGGTTGTTGTAATCTGAAAGTATTTGGAGAGGGTTTTTTCTAACTTACCATTTGTTTAGGAATGACTGATGGAGAGCTTGGAGGTCATTCATACTATGAGGGGTTAAGCCTTTGAACCACTTTCTTGCTTTTCCCCCTAAGCTTTGAGCAAACAATCTGAGTTTGACAATTTCATCATCTATCTCATTTCTATCAAAATAGTAATTCATTTTCTCCACATGTTGTGAAGAAATAGTAGCATTAATGGCATCATATAATGGAATTTTGGACTGATAGTCCTGTGGTAGATTGACTAAAGGTAAAGGAAGGACTAGGGGGGCATACCATGTTGCCATGATGGGAGGTTGTGGAAAAATGGGGGGTTTACAGGTGGAGGATGTAAGATAGGAGGGGATTGATGGAATGGAGTAGTTTTAAGAGTGGGAGTATGGATAACCGAAGTGAATGGACCCGCAAAAGACTGTTGAGCAGATCTAGGATGAGAGAAACCAAAATTATGAAGGAAATGTAGCTCAGGTGGAGTGGTTTCTCTACTACTAGGATGTTCACCACTATGAAGGGGTGAATGTGGAGACTCAAAGTCTATCTGATCTATATCATCAAGTGACCTAGTTTTGAATAAGTTTCTTAAGTAAACTTGTGTATTTTGCAGAGATATAAGGTTTTCGGCAACAGAATTAGCTCTATGGATTGGTCTGAAAATAGTTGAAGTTTTTGACTTAGGGGATTTCCTAAGTATACTTTCTGGGTTATCAACTATCTCTGGAGGATTTGGGTCAGGATAGGCTCTAGTATAAATTCTTGTAGAAGCCACTATGTTGGTATCTTCAGACCTGATAATGAGAAAAGTTCAACCAAGTATAACCATTTTTAATAGGCTAAATGATCTTCGAACAAGAAAACTTAATCCTCGAAGTTTCCTTGACTGAGTTTGTATGATGTTATGATCAAAATGGGTTTTCCAGTGGAGTCTTTGGTCAATTCAGAATTGTGAAGTCGCCAGGTGGAAATTTATAGCTTTGGAAGGTAAAATGTTTTATGGTCCACCACAAGTAATTTTATCTGAATACCAATCTGAATTTTTTTGGGTTTTTCTAATTTTTTTATAGTCCTATGGTTGTGAGAGTGTCCTATACCTATTTCAACACTTAGCTACGGTGATGAGACAAACAGAGTCTACTATATGGCTTACTGGATGCTTTCTTCAAGGTTTGATGGGGGTCTGTTAGAATCCTAAGGGTTACTTAGATTGTCACTGATTCAGACAAGTCCTATCATGATCACCAATATGTTGGAAGTGCTCGAAGAAAGCTATTCATTCTTGAATGAATACTGAGTGTTTTGTTTTTAAGGATTTTACTCAGAAGAGTCCCCAGTATGGTCGCCAGTATGTTAGGTCTCCATAGTTTGCAAGATTGGCAAGTAGAAATGTTGCAGAGCCTACATCAAAACCACTTTGGAATTTGAGGACCTAGCCATCCTAGATTTAGAGAGGGATCTCTCTATGTATGTGTTTAAAGATATGATCTTTAAGGCTTATAAATGTGATTTTAGGCTAGTTATGAAGAACAACGGTTTCTTTGTTTTTGGTTGGGCAGGATAACATGAAGATGAAGGAAGTCTGTATGAAGGGTGAAGGTGTGAGTAAGTGAAAGAATGGTTCAGCTGATAAGATAAGCAAGGAACATCATCAATCCATTGGGCTATGGAGTCATAATAGGATTTAATTGCACAACAAGGTTCAAGAGTGGTCCATGGGGCAAGTCATCTGTGTCAAAGGATCTCTTTAAGTTGATTTTATGGAATGAAACACTAAGAAAGCGAGGAAGCAAACATATAAGAAAACAAAGATCAGCTTAAGATCAAGTAAGGACTTTTAACCTAGCCTAATTTCAGCATACTCAAAGGAAAAGACACAAAAGTAACCTAAGATCAGGTAAGTACTTTTAAACTAGCCTACTTTTGATATACTTTCAAGAGAACTTTTCAAAGCAACTGTTGGAGATAAACTAGAGGACAGGGCTAACCATAAACTTCTCTAGCTCAACTTTAATTAGCAGAATTTTCAAGAACATTCAAAGACAATATCTCAAGTTGTACTTAGGAAACACGGGATTACCAACATTTCACTGGTTATAATCTATTGAATTATCCTCAAATAAACAATCAGCATAAAACATAAAGGATAAAGATTTATCAGTGAGATTTAGGGTACTTTAGAAGTAAATCATAATCTATATTTGTTGTTCTTTATCGGAGAAAAGTGCACAGAATGAAAACATAAAGAAAATAACAATTACAGTGAGAAACACATCACCATTGACATAGACCAAGATCCCATAAATTAGCTATTGTATTTGATGTTCAAACCAGTTACAATCTTCAAGTCCAGTGGGTCTTTACAGCTTCAAACTTCTCATCTCAGCTTATGTAACTTCAATTCGTAACATAGCTACAACATGCTTCACCAGCTATTTACACTCAACAGGCATCCAAAGACCAACCTATACACTATCTTCTATAGAAGTATTTATAGAAGAATGAGGAGGTGGAGTGAAAGAAAGGTCTATCGGTTCAATTAATGTAGAGTAAGTGCTTCTCGACCTTTGAAGGGCCAAATAGAGAAGTCTTCCAATGTTTTAACTCTGCTAATTGATTATTACATTAAATTTCATCACCTTTAGTCACTTTTGTTGACTTTGGGGGATTTTGGTAGGTTGGTAGTTAATTTTGAGCTGTCTTTAAAAATATCCCTGACTCTGTCATTAATTTGTAGTCTTTAGATGAAATTAGCTTGCAGGTGGCAGTTTTGAGGAGTTATAGCCTCAATGATGTGGCATTTGGAGGCCCTTGTCAGCTTTAGTGCTTTTAAACTTGTTCCTTTAACTACCTGTACCCATCTTACAACTGCGTTTAAATATTAAACAGCAGGATTAAGTCTTAAAACTTTCACCTTCAACAATTAATCCTTTTCACTTTGATTGTTCGATGGCTTTCCCTTTAATCCATTATTTTAACCTTTAATTCATTGGTTAAATCTTCAAATCTCTGGCTTTTTTCTTTAATCTATGATCTTCAAGATTTACCCTCACCGTCCTTCTTCTTTTCTATGTGTAGGTAGTTTATAGTGTGGTGGAGGGTTTAAGGGTATGACCAGTGCTTACACAACACTAACCAAACCCTCGAGTGAAACCAGGCAGCCTTATCCCTTCGTGATTTAGCCTTCAAACATGGAAGACTTTGGATCTGTCCCTTTGCGAGTTGTGGATATGGTTTCTGCTCCAAAAACCATGATAAAAACCTGCAACAAACAACAACAAAAAACGTGATAAAAACCTGCGATGGAGGGGTTTGATTGCTTAGGAGGCTGGCAGAGCGGAGGAGTGGTGCGGAGGGGGTGATTATGCAGATGAAGGAGTTTTACTGAGGAAAACTGGCGAAAATCCAGTTCAAAACTGTATTTGGCGTGAATTTGGGAAAAAGTGGTTTTCAAAATACCATGGGTGGTTTTCGCGTGACCCTCGGGTGGTAAGTGGTTTTGGTTGGAGAGTACGCGATCCAATTGTATCACACCACATGGATTTTTAATACCGCTGGTATCATGTGATTTTGGAACGCTAAATCTCAGACGCAAAATTTATGCGATATGAGATAATGACCATTGGATGAGGAGTGGTGGATCCAACGGTCGAGAGAGGATGCGATGGGAAAGGTGCAAAGGAAAAATGGAAGCCAAGAGTCAGAAAATGATTGGATGGGTGATAGGATAGAGGATGGTGGGTCCAGAGGTGTCAGGCTATTGGATTGAATTAGGATCGTGGGATTGAACAAATCAAGGACGGAGATTTGATTTATAGGGTGAATGGATGGGATTTCGTCGAGAGGGTAGGGGGAGAAAAGGCAGCATTGTGACCGTTGATCTTTGAGGATCGATGGTCGGGATTACTTGATGAAGTGGTAATGTGTAACAAGAATGAACGAGAGGGAAATGGGGAAAGTATTAGCACTGTTAGATCAAGGCTTGAGGCCTATGATCTACGACTAGGATTCATCTGTGGAGTAATAAGGATGGAAGGGAAAATGTAAAGGAGAAGGGGATAAAGGCAAAGCACTAGGCAGTGGTCTCATGAAGGAGTAGGCGACCAGGGGCCAAAGGTAAAGGAGCTTATCACATCGGGGGAAGAATTTTGCAAAGGAAACACGGGTTTAATAAGCACTTGTTTATATCTCTTGGTTTTGTGACAAAAGGGCAGAAAAGCTTAAGCCCTCAGGGTCCTAAAGACTTAAAAGGGGCGAAAAAGGGTTTATAAAAGGATTTATGCATTTTTTGTGGGTTTTCATGGCTTTTTAAAGTCCCGATAGCTAAAAAGAAGGGTTTTAAACCATAACAAAGGGTTTTATAACCATAAGAGGGGATTTTTTAGAGAAAAATGGAGGATGAATAGGGGCAAGAATGACTAGAAAAAATATTGTTGGATATCAGCATGGCTTCTTGGTGGATTTTCTCAATGAAACAGCAGTGAAGATTACTTTTTGAGTTTAGGTAGCATAAAAAGGCTTCAAGAATGATAATTTTTGTATGAAAATAATCTCTTGAAGGCTCAGGATTTGTTTTAGCCATCATTTTCTCTGACAAAAATTTACTGATGGCTAACAGGTCCATATGTTGTGATTCCCAGAGCTGCAATCCTACTTTCGTCACCAGAATTTGATCTCAAGTCAATTGGTCTACCTCCTGCAACTCCGGCAATCATGACCTTCTCATATTCCTCTGATTCAAGCTTTTGATCTTGTTGCATGGTGGAAACTCTCTTCTACCTCTCTTTTTTGTCATCCCTCATAGGTCTTAGCTAAGGGTGTAGTTTCCAGCAGTTCTCTTCATCGTGTCCCTCTTTCTAGTTTCTAGCAGTTCTCTTCATCGTGTCCCTCTTTCTCACAATGTGTAAAAGAGGGATTTTCTCCTCTTCTCTGGGATATTTTGGATCTTTTTGGGTGGTCATTTTATTCATGCGTCCCCCTTCTTTCAAGATGCATGGCCTTCACACTGGCCTCATTGATAGTAGCAGGCTCAAACAATAATAATGAATGGCTTATGTAACTACGTAACAAACCTATATAATCAGCTACAATCTCTGGTGAATCTAATGAAATGTCTAAGTTCAAGGTTTGTTTTCTAAATTCTTCAGTGAATTTTTGCACATTTTGAAATTTTCCTTGCTTTAGGTTTTTCCATTCCATTAATGCTTTTTTCTTATAGCCCAATGGATAAAACTAATTTTTCGATGCAAACAAAAAATTTGACCATGAGGAGAGAAGGTTACTTAGATTTTTTCTACGTTGCAATTTTCTCTCCCACCAAATGAGAGCGGTGCCACCTAGTCGAAGGGAAAGAAACTTGATATTTGCCTCGTCTTTCTTGATATGTTGAATCCAACAGTAGACCTCAATCTGTTTAATCCAATTGTTGAAATTTTTTGCATTACATTCTCCTGTGTTCATAGGAAAGTCAAACTTTACATCTAGTTGAATGAAAGGTTTCTTAGATGTATGCCTATGATATTTGCGATAATGATGAGAAGAAGAAGATGAACTATCACTAGAATATGGAGAGGGAAGGGGCACTTCTCCACCATCTCCATGATTTACTGATCCATGATCATCTGCATCTTTCTTCTCAGGCTTGACAATCTTTTCATCCTCTACAAACAATTTGTCAACTTTTTCTGCCATGTTGTAGAATGCCTTGTGGTAATTCCAATCTTCTTCACAATGAGCTTCTTCCTCTACCATGTCTCTTCTTTGTGGTGCACATCTTGATTCGGGATCAAAGGACTTAAGCTTTACTTCACCTCTTTGAAGCTTGTTTCTAGTTAGCATGTACTTATGCAATTCACATAAACAAATACCTGCTCTGATACCACTTGATCCAAGATATTTTTCTTATAGATGCATTAAATAATTAAATTTAAAATAGCACTTAAAACCATGAAACATAAGCACATAAAACAAAGAGAAAAGATAACATAAAATGCATGATGTCAAGACACCAAGAATTTGATTACGGAGTTACTTCGATGTGGAATACATATTTGGGCCCTGTTCAACATTAGGGAGGCCTTCATTCATTAAGTGGCAAAAGAAGTAGTACAAGTAAAGTTACATAAAGCACCCTTATACCTCCAATCTAGAAAATGGATGAAAATGGAGAGATATGACGTAGAAATGGAGATCACCATTGAGTTGCTATCACCAAAAGGTGTAAAATCGACATAAAATTTGTCCCAAAATGACACTGGAAAGTCCTGAACCCCAGGGAATGTTTCTAGTGCCCCTCAATATTCCCTGACCATGGTTCTGCCCCTCTGGCCTGCTCATGGTTCTGATCCTGCTCCACTGTTCTACCCCTTGCACTTTGTGAGAGATGGCTCTTATATCACTTGGTTGGCGGAGCTTTCAAGGTCCAACAGTTTGGTGCATTGGTAAGAATGGGTAAATGGTTGAGGAGGGGTCAGGTGATCAAATATTGCCCCTCCCCATTTAATATTATTTTGCGCGTTTATATATTTTGGTAATTTTTTGGGGGACCTCCCGCTCAAAGGGCGACCATGTGGGCCGGGTGGGTTTGGCCCCCACTGATCAGATATCCTAACTACCTCCATGTAATTTGATACATATGGTGTGGGAAGTGGGTGGGTCTGCTCCACACGGCTCGACCCAACCACACCCTCGGTAGTTTTTATTTCTCCATAGTAGTGGTTCCGAGGGTGGTGGGGTTGACAGCCCACCCCCCAAAAGATATGATGTGATGGTTTCAGGGTGGCGGGGTTGAAAAACTGCCCCACAATTAAATTTATATGATATGGTTTGTGGGGTGGCAGGGTTGGTGGCCTGCCACCCAATTTTTTATATTTTTTTTCCTGTTTTAAAACAAAGATAATCATTTTCATTTTTTATGAAATAACGGACATTGGAAAAAATAGAGAGGCGACAATTTCTCCTGCTCTCGGGAGCTAAGTTCAACGTCTAGTTGACAGTGAAATTGCAAGACACTTAAATTTGGCCCACTACCTAACTTTGAATGCAAATTTGACTTGATATAACTTCTTCATACAAACTCGGATTGAAGCGTCATTTGCACCATTGGATTCAGTATGGAGAACAAATCGACATGGTCCTGGCCTTGTTGTCATCTGGCCAATTTTATTTTTGAGCAATTTTTAAAGCTACTTCTCCTCCGAGATCCTCCTGGATCACCGGAAAGTCTAGATCTGGAGATATATATGTATCCATACCATGGGTTAGATGATGATATAAAAAAAATGACTCATCTGGGATAGAATCCTCATAAATTGAATCATAATCAATAGAGGGAAGGTCGCATATTATCTCAAAAAAAACTAAGGATTTATTTGATTAATTCCAAATCAAACTCTTGAAGGGTGATGATCCATTTAGAGTATTTTATCCCCAATAATTGACTTGAAAAAATATATGTCATAGGGTTGCAATCTGAAGCAACCTTAGTTTTTCGGAGTAATATATAATGAAGAAACCTTTGTGCGGCTTGAACGGCCACCAAAGCTAACATTTCCACGTGGCTATATTTGATTTCAGTATCGTTGACACTATGACTCAAGTAATAGATGGAATTTTCAGTCCCTAGATCATCTTCTTGGACCAATACCATTGCTATAGTAGTAATGGCAACAACAAGATACAATAAATATTCATGTGATAATTAAGGGGATCTAAGAGAGATGTCTAAACTAGTACATCTTTTAGGGAATGAAATGATTTTTGAGAAGTGTTATCCAAATGGAAGGGAATCCCTTTCTTCAGTAGGGTAATAAATACTTTGTTCAAATCAGCATAATTAGGGATAAACCTCTGTAGAAAATTAGCTTTTCCCTTGGAGTCATTGAATATGAACAAGAGAAGAAGGTGGAGGCAAGTCAATTATTTCCTAAAATTTTAGAGGGTCGATACAAATTTTGTGTTTTGAAATGACATAACTAATAATTCTATTGGAACTAACGCATAATACAAATTTGTGCAAATTAAGTCGAATATTATAATGTGTACACAACAGAAAAGTGGCGCTAAGATGCATTGGGTGATCATGCCAATGTTTAGAATGATCAGGGAAATCATCTAAGTAAGGTTGCAAGATATGCTTAATATCATGAAACATGTAATCCATGGCTCACTGAAATGTAGCCCCAACATTCTTTAAACCAAAAGGAATTTTCCAATAAGAAAAAGTACCCCAGGGAAAAATAAATGTACTTTTAGGTTGATTCCTTGGAGAATTTTGATTTGATTATAGCTGGATAGATCATCCATGAATGAATATATGTCATAACTAACACAACCATCAACAATCTAATCGATAAATGGGTTGAATAAATTTTCTTTAGACAAGCACGATTTACATACCAATAATTGACACATAAACGGATTGTCCCTCATTTCTTCATGATAGGGACGACACTTCACACCTAGTAAGTTAAAGAAACATGATAGATGAAACAAACATGTAGAAGTTTTTTAATTTCAACTTTGATTACAACATCCTTCTTGGGATGAACCAGATGAAGGTGTTGTCATACTAGTTTAGCATCAAGATACATTTTAATCTCATGCACCACTATATTTGGATGAATACCTGACATTTCTTCATAATTCCAGGAAAATACACCTTGAAACTCTTGAAATAGGGCTTTATAGCTCTCAATCTCATATGGATAACAAGACACACCAATGTGTATATTTTCAAAAATACCTGGTTTAATAGAGATATCAAGAGGTATCATTTCTTTGATATTCGAGAGGTTATTTTCAGAATCAACTTCATGAATAGAGATTAAAATTATAGAATATTAAACAGTATTAGGTAGATACAAATTACTAATATTATCTTCTATAGAATCTGGTAAGGAGAAATGATGGTGATGATCTTCCCATGACACACCATTTGGCATCATGATCTCCATGATGCTATCATCAGTAGGGAATATGTGAGGGAATATATCGAAAGATGTGCCATAATCTAGTGTTTGATCAACCTAGTTAATTGAAGTAAAGGAATTAGAACAAGCCACACAAGCTGAGTATATGGCCTTGTAGTCAAGCTCAATGGGGCTAACCAGAATTTGGTTGCCAAAAATATCGATGTTAGTTTCATATGGTATTATCCTTGGATAATCTGAAATAGTAGAAGATAATATCATGTTGATATAAGAAACCAAAGGTGAGCTGTTGGGAAACAGACGAGGGAACGAAAAGGTTCCCATAAGCGAGGAATCCTTAAGTAGGGCAACCCCGACATGTTGATAAGAGTGTAGATTTTCCCCTACAAGAGGGACACTTCCTGTAACATGAGAATCAAAGGCGAAGAAGGTGATTTGGTTGATGGCCGCAATTCCTCCCTTATGAGGAAAGGAAATAATATGAAAATAAGTTGAAGCGACAATGACCATAGCATAAACCCACGTGTGACCCAATAGAATATTATAATCAAGGGGTTCGTTAATAAATTCATCTTCTATTGATATAGTTTCCCCCGTAATTCTGATTGTAACGAATTCAAAATACGACATGGTCTATATGTTCTTCCATAAAAATATTTCAATGTGGTAGGTGACTGAATCAATTGAGGAGAACCAATTTCCTTCCAACATGACAAAGACATGATACATGTGGAGGATCCTCCATCCACAATAGAACGATGAATGTTTTTACTTCCGACAACAACCTAGATCAGAAAATCCAATTGAGATGGGAATTGAGGGAAATAGTTCTCATGATTAAAACTTCTGGGATGGAATTTGAGGGATCAACGTATCCAATAGTAGAAAGCAAAGCATTATTCTGGGTAGGAAAATTTTGCAACACCTATAGAGTCGACATAACTAATGGAGATTGATCCAAGTCTTCAACTATGCTATAATTTTGGGCATCTCTCACACGAGGGTTGAAAGTAGATTTATGAATAACACCCTTCAGAGACTTAATGGTTAATTCTGTAGTAATCAAAGGCAGATTAGGATTCGATGAATATGGTGTCGAACTGGTAGGTTGATCAATATCTTGACCGATTGAAGGATTCACATTACCATATTCCTTGTTCTGCGTAGCCACCATAACATCAAATTTTGGCTTCATGAATGAAGGAATCAAAATCATGTTAAAGGAAGTAGGGTCCCAAGCAACCATGTGAGTCTCTTGATTAAGAAATGAGAAGGTTAACACAATGGGTGAAGTGGAAGATTTCAAGAATTGATTCACTTTCGCACGGTGAGGGCAATCATGAATAAATTTCTCATTACAAGTCAAACATGGATAACAAGGCTTTCGTTTCTCATCAAAGGAATGACATGTTTTTTTATCCTATGGTGAATAATATTTCTTCTTTTTTCCTTTACATTTATTCTTACTTTCTGGTTACTTTTGAGATTTTCCTGTATCAGAATGAAGGACATTTATCTCGGAAGTAGAAGCCACAGGAGGATTGGATGGAGGGTTTTGGGTAGATGTCGTAAGAGAAACACAATATGGTTTAATCATCTACTGTGAGCTTGTAGAACCAATCACACCATCGATAACATGAGATTATTTACAAGGGAGTTAAGGAACGTTGTTCAAAGGTATTAGAGATTTTGTTATTTTGTTGAAAAGCGTACCCGATTAGGTATAAACAAGATCCAAATACTATGCATGAGAAATCGCTCACTGTTCATTCATGACTCCACCTTTAGCTACATCTTCTCTTATAGGAGGTAACAGAGATTTAGTGAACCATTTTTCCAACAATTTATCAGGAACATATGTTTGAACTAACCGGCTATGACACCACCACTCATGAATGTGATCTAAGATGTGAGTGGAATCTGTTTGTTTAAAGTTGGAAAATTTTTTTGTTCTAGTTCTGTATCCGATGGGAAACTTGAAATGCATAAGGAAGGTAGTAACTAGGAAATGAAATCATGAAATGACTATCTAGGTAATTCAATATACCATTTAGTTGTGGTACCTATAAGCGTAGTTGGAAAATACATAATCAAATCAAATCATCATTAAGGGAGTTCGAAGAACACCACAGAAGATAAGTCATTACATGCATAGAATGGTATTCTCTAGGATTCCCATTGCATTTGGGAGTGTCATAGGGAAATTTGGTAGGAATTATTGGCCACCAAGTAGAATGAGCGATGGGGTCATTCGTGAGTTGAGTTGAATATGGTAGTTCAAGAGAAGCCACAAATGACAAGTTCCTGTTAAAATCCAGAGGAGGATAACCTAGATAAGATGGCATATTCTGAACAACAGGTACTTGTGTCCCATAATAAGGAGGATTTTTATAAAGAGGGGATTGGGTACAAGAATAAGGAGGATTTTGGTAATTGATATACACATATCTCTGTTTTCCAGCTCCAGGTTAACCTTGTAAATGTTGGAATGGATGAGTTTGGATTTAACGACCAAAATAATGTGTTTGAGGAATACCTTGAAAAGGTCGATAATGTTTCCTAGTGGGATTTTGCATCATACCCACATAAGGAGAGGTTGGTGGGATTTGTGCCATACCATATATAGTTTGTCCTACAGGAATTTGATGGATACCTTTTCCAATCTGTTGAGACTGTAAGTTTCCTTGTAAAAGTTAAGTAAGCAGGATCCAGGAGGTACCAGATACCATTGGAACATATTAAGCAGCATGTACAGATTGGATTACATTGATTTGAGCTTGTAAAGGTAAATATTGATGAGTAGGATCTTGGAATGAAGATGGTATAGGTTGAGAATGTACAGATGTACCAAAAAACGAACTAGGTTGGATGGGAAAAGTATATTTCCGAATATTAGCAGTCAAACTAGGAAAAGAAAGATTTAGTGAAGGCTAAGCACTAACTTGAGGCATACCGATGACATGTTTCCCCCCTACCAAAGGAGGAGGGGGGGATGGAGGAAATTTACCACTATATGGAGAGTACCCAATGTAAGGAGAATTGGCTTGTTGAGGGTGTCCACTAATATAAGGAATGATATGTTGTCCAACTGTAGGTGTAGGTGGAGGAGAGGGAGAAAACTGTGTAGTGCTCATTAGAGAAGTGTCATATGGAATTCTAGAAATATATTTCATGGGAGAAGTCCAAGGAATGGAATACGCAACATAGAAGGTACCAGACAATGAATGATAACTAGGCAAGATGGACGGGCCACCATAGAGATGAGCCTCTAGTGATGTCGTAAACATGGAAGTGGAAGAAACATTAGATGTCTCAGCCATAGTGGAGACAATATGGGAACCATATATAATTCAATCATGGATAATTATCCCAAATATGATTTTCGTGAGAAACTGATGGATGAACCAAAAGGAAGAGAATTAGATAAATGAGCTTTTGATGGAGTTTGAAGAGAAGGAAAAGAAATATCTTGATAAATATGTAACCCTGTAAAATTAACAGGAGATGAGGGATGATGTTCTTCCTATGGGATCTATTATATACTCACAAGACCGTATGGAAGAGGCTCCCCATTGGGTCCAATATATATAGCATGTGGTTTTGTCTAAGACAAAGGAAGAGAAGGGGAAGCAACATGTGAAGATGACTGAGGGACCTCAGGTTGAATAACCTCGGGTAATAAGGTATCAGACTCAATGAAGTAAAATTGAATGACCTCAGGCAAAAAATATTTAGGTAATTCTATTTCGATTGTTTCATATTCACCAACAAGAGTAGATGTAATCTCGGGCTCAGAACTCAAGGGGATAGATGATTTTGGTGGATCAATTTCAGGAGGAGGACCAAAAGTAGTTCATGAAGTTCTTGATTCGATAGTTTTCATCTTCTTATGATTTTGACAATGGCTAAGAGTTTCCTATAGTGGAAGAGGAGTCATATTTTTCATTCTATGTGAACAATGGGGAAAGGGTGTTTGTTCTTCCATGTCGGATTAATAAATTTTAAAAATTAACACAAAAGAAATAAAAAAGTGGTAAAACTAGGAATAAAGGTTTACCAAGAAACCATGAAATGCAATATACACCTTGGTGAACCAAGAAATTAACGTACTTGAAGTAAATAAAACCAAATCTTGTGTTCGGTGTATCACAATATACAAGACAACCAACTTGGTTACCTATGGTGAGGATAGAAACTTATAGGGGACTCCCAAAATATACTCAATGATACCCGGGAGTAAATTTCTTATTAGTGTTGTCTAATGAATAGATGTTGGATGAGAGCATTCCCATATAATTTTCATGCGTGGACCACCATCCAATATACTCGAAGGTATGCAGATTATGATCCTATAAACTTACATACATGGAACAAGATATAATCCCAGAAATAGAATGCTAGAAAACAACGATAACTCCTATATTTAATAATGTCAGAACACATCTCTAGCCTAGACCTCTAAATTTTTGCGTTAATATTACAATGCTCCTTAGGTTGATTTAGTAAAGTTTAATGTTTTTATTTAATTATGTTTTATTTTTATGGCTCACCAAGAGTTTTACCTAAATTCCCTAATATGCAAACTAGCTTGAAGAAATGAAATCTTTATTTGTTAATGAAAAATTATCTAAGAAAGGGAAGAGACAAAGAGTATGCATAATAAAAAATGCAACAAACAAGATCTAAGGTGCAATTCCATTTTCAATGAAATTATTCCAATGTTGATGCACACACAAAAACCTATACGACAATGAAAATATTTTTATTTTCAATTCCTATTAATATTCAAATACGATGAAAACTAAGATGCATGTCTAATCACCGATTCAAACAAAATTTATAGAACGACGACTAAATCACCAATTAATTCAAGCATTCAATGATAAAAGAAAAAAGTTTTCCCATGACCTAATGATAAAAACAAAATAAAATCTAAATAAATCACTATCAAACGCACTCAAAAACAAAATCAAACTGAATCAAGGCCTCAGAGAGACCACAATACACTCAAATACTGAAGGAAGAGCAGTTGGAACAAGGATGATCAAAGAGGAAATCAACATAAAATAATATTCATGCATTAATAGGGGCCAATGCAGGTTCAAAAAAGGCACCAGTATTATGCAATGCAGGCACAAAGAAGGCTCTGCAAGGGTGCAACACTTTGTCACTAGACCAGAGGGAGTGTTGGTCAAGAAATAGAAAGTTTCGGCAAATTTTTTTTAATTCACACTCAATGAAAGGTCTTCCTAGGTATGTTCTTGACTGAATATGACAATGAAGGTTCAAAAAAGAGGCAAAAAAACACTAAGGAAAAAGAAATCACCAATGGAAGATAGTGATCCCTAGTGGAGTCGCAAATTTGTTATACGAAATCTACGACTGCAGACATAAGTATCTTCCCTAAATTAGGTGGCCTAACCAAGGACAATAGAAAGACAAAGAAGCTATTTTTTTCCTTAAAGTAAATAGGTAATGGGATGAAGCCTACCTATAATTTTCCATATGCTTCACTCCTTTCTTGGCTTGAATGCTCCAATCCTATCTTCGATCACTATAATTAGAACCTACACAATTAAACAACATAAGCTAGTGTTCTACGACATATATGTATCATTATCTAATTACTTCATTCAATGGATCAACATGGCATCAAAATAAATGAAATAATAACATCATATATAGGAAAAAAATAAATCTTTGCATTAATAGAAATGGAGTTCCAACCAAATACAAGAGTTGATATTGTAGAAGAGCTCCTCCAAGTTTAATTTTCCTTCTTTTCCACAAATTGTACCTCTATGTCATTTTAATGCATGGAATATTGACTCTTCACAGCAGCAACACGAGGGTAGAATCTATCTCTAGAAGCCAACCCCTAGCTTGTGGATGGCCACAAATATATAGAAGGGGATTTTAAGTTGGGATTTATTATCCATTTACCAATCTAGACATAATATCGACTCTTTATGTGAGGATGGGATCAAAGGATAAGGGATGGAAAATCCAAGGTAGGATAGGATAAGATTAAAGAGTTTTATATAAGGTAAATAAGTGTAACAACTCTTGGAAGCTTCTGGAAGAGGAAGCTTCAGAAATATTTTAATTTTTCCTGAATTTATAGAATAAATGCACCCCCAACATTGGGAAACCTGCTAGTGAGTAACCTTGCCCAACATGGAGCAACTTGCTGGTGAACGCAATTCCACAAGCTTACATACCACGTTAGCCCTTAAACTTGTTGAATTGAGGTAGTTTCAAGTAGAAACTCAGGGATTAAGGAGAGTCACGCTAAGGGATTTCTGCAATGATGATGTCAAGGGGTAAGAGTATGTTGAATGATCTAGTTTGTAGGTTGAATGACAAGATGTGACAAAATTTCCTATAACACCTATGAGAAAGAAGAAAATTTAGGAATCAAGCCAATATAGGGCAGGTGATTGATTCATGAGGGTACCCTACCATCGTAGAAATATAAGGGGTCAAAGATCAGAGTGAAAGTGAACCATTTGAACAATGAGAACATGTTTACTGCCCTGGAGAATATGGAAGAAGAATTGGTGCTATCATAGGATATAGCTATGGAGTGTTGAGAAATATAGGGGAAGAAATTGTATGAGATTTTTCTTTGGTGCTATCAGAGGATATATCTATGGAGCGTTGAGGATATATCTATGTAGTGTTGAGAACCTAGATGTACTCCTAAAGTGTTTGGGGGGTCTACATCACTATCTATGTGAGAAAGTGATGTTTTGGATGAGGCTTGTGTACAAGCACACTACCTACAAAGATCACAATCAAGTGGATCGAGGTAGAAGTAGTAGCAACATGCTTCTAAGGAGGGGAAGAAGAGGCAAGAAATGGGAAAAGATAAGAAAACAATAGCCACAAAACATCAGTGAAAATATCCTAACATCCAATTCAACCACTATAACACTGATGGCCATACAAAGGAGAAGTACTGGAAGTTGCATCCAGAGCTAAACTTTCAGAACAAGAAGAAAGATAACAAGAAGAAGAATATTATGGCCACTAATTCAAATAACCAAGTTGAAAGAAACTTAGATGTGGATGAGAATATTGTGTATATGTCACTACAGGAGGTGAATCTGAGTAGCCTTCAGCAACAGGAAGAGAAAGAAATGACCAACCTCTTCCATATAAAGATACAAGCCAAGAAGAAAAATATTGATGCTTTGTTTGGCTCTGGATCACAGGAGAATCTCGTTTCAGCAGAGGTGGTCAAGAATTTTGGGTTGGAAGTTCGTGATCATCCAAATCCATATCCATTGGGATGGGTAAATAAGGACGTTGAGCTAGAGGTAACAAAGCATAGTAGAATTAGATTTGGTATCAGTGCTGATTTCATTGATGAAGTAGATCTACATATGGTTCCAATTTATGTATGTGGAGTCATATTAGGGAGTCCATACATGTACATGTGATATGCAATATTGATGAGGAGAGCCAATCAATATTGACTCATCAAGGATTTAAAGTCATTCATCAGCAACACACACAAAGGAAAGCAAAATTTTTTGTTGGTAAGTGCCACTCAAGCTAATACATTGATTAGTTCTAGCAATAAGTATGTTTTATTTTTTTACAAGAAATTCAGACTGAATAGGAGTCAATAAGAGAAAAGACATACCTAGAGGTGTGTACTAAGAAACAAAAGCAACAATTGGAGGAGTTGTTACAGGAATACAAGGATGTGTTCCGAGATCCTAACTGATTACCACCTAAGAGAGAAGTGGAGCATGAGATCCAGTTATTTCCAGTCTCCCCATTGCCTAATATTGAGTTGTACATGTAGTCTATTGTAAAAGCAAGTGAGGTGAATAAAAAATTGTAGCAACAGATGGAACATGGTGTCATTCTACTGAGTACATCACCATGTGGGTCACCCATCATCATTCTGCCAAAGAAGGATGGGACTTGGCAGATGTGTATAGATTACAGGGCGTTGAATAAAATTGCGCTCAAGAAAAAATACCACTTTCCTAGGATATATGATATGCTAGATCAATTACAAAAATGAAATTACTTCACCAAGTTGGACTTAGTATGGGCATCACTAGGTTTGAGTCAAAGAAGAAGATACATCGAAGACTGCCTTCAAAACCAGAAAAGGTTTGTATGAGTGGTTAGTTATGTCATTTGGCCTATGTAATGCACCATTACATTTATAAGATTAATGAATTATGTATTTCACCCTTTTATAGATTCATTTTTTATTGTATATTTGGATGATATACTATTATATAGTGCTACTTGGGAGGATAATATTTCACATTTCATGTAGGTGCTGGAAACATTGAAGAAGAACCAACTGCTAGAAAATCTCAATAAGTGTGAGTTTGTGCAACAGTATTTGGTGTATCTGGGGTATGTGATCGGTGGAGGATAGGATAATATAGAACCTTCCAAGATGGAGGCCATCATGAAATGGTCAGTTCCTACTAATGTTACTGAGGTTATGAGTTTCATTGGGGCATAACAATACCTGAGGAAATTCATAGCCTCATTTTCAGTGGTAGCAGCACCGCTCCACGCCATAACAACAAGTGGCAAGAGTTTCTATTGGGGAAAAGGTTTAACAGAGGGATTTCGAGGAGTTAAAGAAGAATATAAAACAAGCACCAGTTATGGCATTACCAAACTTGCAGCGAAATTTGAAAGCGGATATATATGCGAGTGGGTATTCTATGGGAGTTGTCTTAATGCAGGGAGGAAGGCATGTATGTTACCATTCTAAACTTTTTCATGGGGAAATTCTTAACTACCCTACATATGATAAGGATATTTATTCCATGGTGCAAGTTTTGAATAAGTGGGAGCACTATCTGATGGGAAAGGAGACAATAATCGACATAGATCACTAGTCATTGTAGAACTTGTAGGCCCAGAGTAAGCTAAAAAAGACCAAGAACTACACGTGGATGGAGTTTTTACAATAGTTTCATTTGGCTATCAAGTATAAGAAGGGAAGCACAAAGAAGTTGGCTTACATTCTGTTAAGGCCACCCATATAAAATATCACATCTTTGGGAACACTTATGCACATAGATCCATTCATCCAGGATGCATAAAAAGCAGCATATTCAAAGGATGAGGACTTCAAGGAGGTGTATTAGTAGTTGCAGAGTCAAATTCATGTGCACGATGGTGACAAAAATGTTGACTACCATCTCCAGGATGGGTTACTCTATAGGCTAGATAAGCTATGCGTTCCTAAACATGAGTGACTGCAGCTGATTAAAGAGGCTTACACCTCCAAGGTTGTAGGGAACTTTGGCGTAGGGAAGACCGTGGCTAACTTGCAGAGATATGTGTATTGGCCCAAGATGCAAGAACAGGTAGCTAGGTTCATAAGAGGATGCATTATTTGTTGTACCGGTAAGCCTAGAAATAGGAAACAAGGTCTATATCATCCCTTACCTCTGCCTAGTCATCCTTTGGAAATAATTTCCATGGAATTTGTTGTAGTTTTACTAGAAATCATAAAGGGACATGAATTCCTATTCGTGGTAGTTGACATGTTCAACAAGATGCGTGTTCTGATGCCTTGCAAAAATACCATCAGCGAAAGAGAAGCACAAAACTTGTTTTTTGGATAGGTCTGAGTACACTTTGGGATACCACGGGGCATCATTTCAAATAGGAATAAAATATTTCTCAATGCATTATGGACTACATTGTGGGAGAATATGGATACAAAGTTGAAGAGATCTACAACATTCCATCCATAGACAGATGGGAAAAAAAAAGCAGTAAATAGGACTTTGGTGCATATTTTGAGGGGATAAAACGAGAAGAATCAAAATTATTGGGATTAAAATATGGTATACATGCAAAATTCATGTGACAGAGTAGCCCACACTTCTATAGGAAAGTCCCCATTTGAGATTTTTTTTGGATATTTTCCACCTTCACCTTTGGATATTGCATATGGGTAGCAAGGAGGAGTGAGGGGAAATATTAAAGGAGATTATTTGAGGGCTCAAAATTTTATAGAGAATATAAGGCAGATCCATATACAGGTATAGGAAACACTACAAAATTTGTAGGAGAACTATAAGGCCATGGATGATCAACACAGAATAAATAAGATAGTCAAGGTGGGAGAAAAGGCATGGTTACAGTTGAACAAGGAGGGGTTGCATGGGTTTGGTAATAAAATCAAGTATCTAAGGTATGGCCCCTTTGAGTTACTGGAAAAGGTGGGTGATAATTCCTATCGACTCAGTTTACCACCATATATGCGCATTTACTCAGTTGTGAATGTATACAATTTGAAACTATAAGAGTCTTCCATGCTAGATTAGGAGGAGGAACATTTCCTACCTTCTGTGGAGGATTTGGCACTAGAGGCTCAAGCAAAGTTGATAGAAGATACAATTTTACAGAATAGTTCCATAACTACAAGACATGGGCAGCATGACCTTTGGTAGATTGGGTTGAAGGGGAAACTTCCATGCAAAGCTAAATGGTACACCAAAAAAAGGTGGAGGAAAAATCTCCTCACCTCATTCAGTAAAAGCTTTTGGGGACAAATAGCCTCCCAAAATGAGGAGGTGTGATGTAGATTGGATTATTACATTATTTTTCATCCATACCGATGCATTTGAAGTGGAAAAAGTGAAGGAATCAACTCATGAGACCATTTTTACTAGCAGGACCCAATTTGACAAAACATGGTATGAAACATTCTAGGAGCATTTTGAGGCATCAACGACATTTTTTTGGGGTAAAAATTTATTAAATACTGCAATACCTTTTCATGTTATTCTACACACATAAAACTTTCCATTAGCATAAGAAACACATCAATCAAAGTCTGTATGAAAAATTTATGCCACTCAGAAGTTTACCTTTCTGTTTTCACATCTATAGTTCGGGAGGATGCTGTGTCAACCCCCATTATTCATGGAAAAGGGGCTAGTCACGTGTTTTTGATGTAAAATTCTCTAGAAGAGTCTATATTGTAACTTTGTTTAAGAGTCGATGTAGTAAAATTAACCAATAGTAGGCTATCGGGTTGTGTTATAACCGGGGCACTAAGAGGAAGAGTCATTCCATTATTTTGAGAGAATTTTGTTCCATAACTGAGCAAATCTAGCCAAGATAGATAGGAGGTAGAGCACACAAAGCTTATTTTTGCTCTGTAGTAGCCCATGAGCCACATGCATTACTTATTTGTACCTGCATCCATATTTCCAGACAGAGAAAGAGAGCAAAGTGAACTCGCCTTCCAGCTGGGTTTTATCCTGAAAGGGTTTTCCAGAGAGCATATCTTATGTCTTATGTGTGTGCGTGCTTATTTTTTTGTTCTCTATTTTTATGCATAATTTATATTCGCATGCATGCACTAATTACAGTTAAATCTACAAATCTTAAAGTTTAATAAAAATTTAATAGTGTATAATATCATATTTTCTAATATAATATTATCATATCCATTGTGATGAACTATCCAGTGGAATATCCATGGAAGTTTACCAATCAACAATTGTAGGATATTTCTCTTGTTATATATAACTTCTTATGATGCCTTTTTACTTTTATTGGTTTAATTATTCTTTCCTTTATTATAATTAGTTTTATCTATCATCAAACAAATACCAAAACCATAAAGTATAATGAGATAATATAAGAGAAGATGTAAGTGATAATCCAGGGCCAAAACCTCTCCAAATTGAGAGGAAAAACCACCAGAATTCATCTTTTCTAGAATTTTCAATTGATGAATTCCAAGACCTATAACCTTGACCAAGAACCCCTCCAAGACCATGTCAATGCTTCCTCTTTGAATAGCTTCTCCTTGTTAAAACTTTGAGCTACTCAGCAACTACAACTTCAGAAATGGTAACTGCAACTTCGACTTGCCCAGAAACTACAACTTTGACTTGCCCAGAAACTGCAACTTCTCTTCTTCACTTGGGTAGATTCTCTCTCCTATAGAAATAAACTTCTAAAAAAACTATCTTTGATGACCTAACTTCAATTCTACAAATTAGATTCACTACAAAAATATGTACCCTAATTTACTCACACGTGTGGAGAGAAGTAGCCCAAAAACAAATCCAAAATAACTTGACTTTTCCCCCTTCCCATGTCTTCCCCTTTTTCGCACTTCTTCTTGTCCTTGTGATAAAACTTGTGTGTAAGATCCTAGTGTCTCCAAATGAGTCTGATTTTCCTCTATATAGGCTTCCTTGAGCCTCCTACTAGGCCAACTTGACATGTCCTTGGGCCGACTTGTTGCTCGATGAGGCCAAATAGATGCTTTCTTGTTGACATGGCCTTGGAGGGTGTTTTGAATCTAATTTGACTCAAATAATTTTCTTAGAATATTACACATGCCCAAAAATTTTAATCATACATGACAATGGTAGTTTACTTTATAGACTCAATGAAAAATCCTAAAAGCTCTCAATTGGAGCTTGACCTAAAATAAATTTCCCTTGAGAATGAAACCTGTGCCTCAAGAACAGTAATAATAAATTTATTTTTTATCTTTTCATTAAATACATAAAATCAACATTACATATGTCATTATGAAGACCAAACCTAGTTACTTATTTCATTTCTCCCTCTTAACTAGGGATGTATTCATAATCCATACATGGTACTTGGACATTTTAAATATGAAGAATTCTCATAAGAAGAGTTGGCTTGGAAACCCGTATGTATAACATCATATCATCCAAAATTTTCACATAGCAAGGCCTTGACTAATATCTCTATCTCTCCACAATATCACAACACAATTCTAAAGAGATGAATGATTTATAGACACCATCATCATTTTCTATCTCATAACATACCCCACCCAGGTTCTCTCTATGTATGTTCCAGCAAGACTATTCGTATCTTGGATTCCCAATCCTCAAATAATATTAGTCCTCTACGACTAATCTTACCTTGGATGTCATACCACATCCTCAAAGAGTATCATATGCCATATTCTTACCCAATCATCCATTTTTACTTCCAAAGTGAAGACGCGAATGATGTGTCCATATCTCCTCATGACCTTCACTAATAATTACGGTTGTTAGTCCTAGTCTAGTGCATGACAGAAGTAGATAACCATATCTCTCACTCTCTCTTATCCAGGTATGGCCAACCCATTCCATAAAAGGAATTTACCCAACCTCCCTCTTAACTAGGGACTTGACCAAGCTTCCCCTTAATCAGGTACTTGCTTCCAACAATTCTCTCTGCGGAGATCATGGGATAACCGGTTGCTTGTAGGACTCCTTCTTTCGATGTCATGAATTTATTCTTTGATATGGAGCCTACATATTTTGGGACTTCTTGATAGGGCATCGAACATCCATCAATTTCATTCATGAATCATGTTAGTAATTTCATACTTTATTTCATCGAAAAGTGATCCATTAGTCCATATCTAGCCTTTCCTTCATAAATTTCTACCTTCTTCACATCATGGTTCCTTTAGGAACTTTCATCATACCACATGAGTATCATTTTAGATGACATATGCATATCTTCCTTTGGTAGCCCTATATTATCCCACCATATTTTATTCAAAAATCAAGAATGAATGTTAAATCAAACTTACTTTTGTGATTTTTCTTTCATCGTGACATCTGCGTGTTGTCACATCAACATTTTGATTAAATATTGAAACATCTCCAAGATATAAAATGTCGAGGGTATCCTTATTTTTCAGATTGAATCAGAGTCTTTGTACATTTTTTTTTATGGATATGTCACAATCAATCCTTCTAGTCATCATATGTTGATTCCCTTTTCTATGTGACCATAGTTGCATCTTTCATGATCTCCCATTACTTTCTTCACATATTGCTTCTTAGGAACTTCCATTCATAGTTTCTTCATTTTTTTCAACCACATCATATTCCATATGAGGAATTATTATGTTGATTTCATCTAGTCAATATGTGAACCATTCCTTAATGCATCCTTCCAAAGGAGGAGATCCCTTTTCCATGAGCTGGAGCATTTATCCATTCTATCTGCAACTATATGACATGACTCAATTTTATCAAATGCATGCATACATACCTCATCTCTTCATTTTAGTCATATATAATTTCTTAGGTATATTTTTTCATGATTGAAAGTACTTCAATCATATTGAGCCACTTCACTTCTTCATCAGCATACAATCAGTCCATGAATCCCATACAAGGTGGAATTCTCAACGAGACACTTTCTTCTTCCAATAGGCAAATCGTCCGATGAAGATTACAATAGAGGATCTTAATCATCCTCATCTTGCAAATGCTTCATTTTCAATGGTGTATGATGATATCTATACTAGATGAAATTATTCATCCCATAAGTACTACGTATGCTTCTAATGAGGTTACCGAGAGCTACATCCTTCTATAGGTGACTGATATAGAATTATATTTCAGTTGTCTTTCATCCTTCTTTGTGATGATGTCACGATCTCTTGCTTTCAATTATATGATTCTATGATTCCATCTCCTTATATGATGCATATTATCATGTTTATAATGATTCCTTCCATGATATCTATAATTCACAACATAAAGCTTGAAACAGAAACTTGAAAATAACTAGGTGAGTAAGACCATCTCCATCATAATAGAGATCATTTGCTTCCTCGTATTTCTTATTTTCAGCTTCTTCAACTTCTTCAGTGATATGGGCTTCTTCCCTTCCTCTTTTTTCGGTGTCCTTATTGAGCTTTGGACAATCTCTCTTGTAGTTCCCATATTCATGAAATCCATAGCATTGAACCTTCTACATGTTTTTCTTCTTTTGCTAAGGACCAAGCTTCCCAAACTTCCCTTTTCTTCTAGCCATGGCAACAAATGCTTGAGTTTTCTGACTTGATACTATGACAATATTTTCCTTCAACGTGGTTTCTTCTATATTTCATAGTGACCATAGTTAATTTAATGGAGTAACTTCCTTCTTCCCATAGATGTTGGGTGTGAAGTTGCCCCATTTCTCTAGTAGTGCATTGAGTACTATGATAGTCATTTCCTTGTCAAACATTATTTCTCCAAACTCTTGCAGTTGGTCCCTTATTTCAGACACCCTAACAAATTATGAGGCTATATCTTCTTCTTTTGATATATTCAACTTGTAGATTTCTTTCCCTAGAGAGATAAATTCTCCTTTAGTGCTAACGGAGAAAATTTGTACATGTTTTTCATATATTTCTTTTGATGTTTCTAATTTTGTAACATAAGGAATGAAGGGATCCTTAATGGATTCTATGAGAATCCTTTGAGCCCTTACTTCCCCTTTCATTAATTTTGTGAGTTCATTAGATTATTCCTTTGGAAGTTTAGTGATTGAGCCCTTAACATGTTCCATGACCTCATTTTTTAAGAGTTTTAGATCTGTCATTTTATTCCATGCAAGAAAGTTTGAAGGCCAAACAAACTTATTTTATTCATTGCAAAAATAAATTTTGATAGATTTAGATTCAGACATAAAGATACTCACTTGTGAAGATACTCCTTGATTACAATATCTTTAGTCTGGTGCCTTCTTGATTTTGATGGTGATATTGGTAACATATTAATTCATCTTGATGAAGTTGTATTTATTCAAAAGTGGTCCGTGATCGGATGAGAGGGAGATCACCTTGATTCCTTGATGATGATAATTCCTTTTACCTTTTCTTCCCTTGGATGAGAAAACTTCTATATTATTTTATTTCCAATCCTTATTTTCTCGAGTAGAGATAGGGTATTTTAGGTCTCCTTCTTTTTGGTGATGATATGAGAAACGATCCCAAGAATGTTCCAAGTGTAGATACCTTATTTGAACGAACTAGGGTTCTTCCTTTAATATGATGATGTGATCCTTGTCCTTGAGGTGATTTTGGGATGAGTGTCCCTTCTTGATGATTAATTCCTTTGATGATATACTACTACCTTGTTACTTGAGTGTCCTTTGTTGAGTTTCCCGTCCTTGACTTGTCACCTTAGCTCTGATGCCATGTTGAGAAATATAGGGGAAACAAGTGTAGGGTTTTATATTTTTATAATAGATAACCGATTATGATTTTTTTTTACTTTTCTTGATTTAATTGTTCTTCCCTTTATTATAACTAGTGTTCAATATCATCAAATAGATTCCAAAACTATAAATAACAATGAGACATTAGGACACAATATGTAGGAGATTAGTCAGGGCCAAAACCTCTCCAACTTGAGAGGAAAACCCACCATAATTCTTCTTCTTATAGAATGTTCAATTGGAAAATTAAAAGACCTAGACCCTTGATCAAGAACCCCTCTAGTATGGGTGAGTCTCTACTCTCTACCAGTTGATTTCTGGATTCCAGAAATCCTCGAAGGAATTGGTAACTCCTTGGGAAACTTTGTAAAAATTTATAAGGTCACTAGAAGAGGAAAGAGCATGACTTATGCTATAATTTATGTTTATATGAATATATTTCAATCTCTTATAGAAAAAAATAAATATGAACAGTCAGAGGGGGAATTTTTTCTCAACCATTGGAACATGAACATGTATTCATATGTTGCTATTTTCACGAGGATGGCCACTTGTTCTCGAACTGTCCTATGACAAACAAGGAAATTTAGGAATTGAGCCAATAGAGGGCGGGTGATGGATTCATGAGGGCACCTTTCCTTCGTAGAAATATAAGAGGTAAAATATTGGAGGTGAAAAGGAACCCTTTGAACAATGAGAATGTGTTTAATTATTTAGAGAATACGGAAGAATAATTTTTGCTATCAGAGGATATATTTATGGAGGATTTTTAATAGGAAGCCACAAGTGTAAAAAAATGTAGCAAATAATAAGTCCCAAAAATACAAACCCCTACTAGAATGTTTATTCTCCTTACCCAAGATTGATGAAGTCTTGTTGATTATTGATGAAAGGTCAACTTATTTGACCGATGAAGAAATATTTTTAGACGGTCTTATCAACCATTGGGTGTAGAAAGACTTCTCAGAGCTTCCCAAGATTAGAAATAAATTTATGCGTAGGGTTATTTGTGTTTTAAAATAAAGAGTTGTGCAAGTAAGATCATAAAAAGAGAGCCAAGAGATATAAATGGGGATAAGGATAAAGGAAAATAACTAATGATTAAGGAATAAAAACACAAAGGCAGAAATATAACAAAGGATCCACTCTCTACAACTTGGAACATAGAAGAAAGAAAGATGAATCGTTGTGGAGACAAAACTCACGACTCCATTGGCTAAAGGAAGGGGAGAAATATTCTAGTTTCTTCCACAAATGAATGATTAAACATAGGCATCATAACATCATATTCTCCATGACAGATGATGATGGGAAAAGGAATATTATTCACTTTGTGTTCCATTTCAAAGATATTCTGCAAGATTCTCCTAAGAATAGGTTACAATATACAAAGAGGATCTGTTGGAACAGGGTCCCTTGCAAGCTGCGAAACTGGTCCATTTTGTACATTTTTTTATTATATGTAGTCTAACACAGGGGTTTTGGGGTGGGTCAAAGCCCCTAAAGCATTGTAAATTGGTCAAGGGTAGACCAAGAGTCCACAAACCATGGTTTGCGGACCATTGGATGTGTAGGCTAAAATATTATAAGTAGTTGAACCTTTTTGAGTTGTAGGGGAGATTAAGAATGATAAGAGATTGATGGTAAGAGCAAATTGATAGATCTAGTTAGGGTAGTTAGAAAAGGAATCCTACTGTTGTGTGCACGAAGATTCTCTATCCTGTTGTGTGAAGACCCTACTGCTGTGTGCGCAGGTTGGGTTTAGGTATTGTAAGTAGATCTGAAGGATTAATGAATGCAGAAGTATTGTTGGATACCTGAATCTGTTGGAATTACTCTGTGATGTTTGGTTGATTAATATATGTTGATGCGTTATTGATTTAAGTTGAGAATATATTTGTGTTACTTGTTTATGCTGCGATCTAGGTCTGTTCTATTACATTTTTGCAAGAAGATCTGGAATAGCTGTGTTATCTTTATATAAGTTCATGATCTCTTGATTACTGTGAATATCATTGCTATTGAGCATGTGGATGTGAAAGGAATCTATAGATATAGGCTCTGTAATATAAGATCTGGTCACTATAAGACTGAATCCAGCTCAAATTGACTTACCTACCCTCTCCCAAGGTAGGGAAACCTGGTTCTAGCACCCACCCATACTACTTCGGGTGAGACTTTGGCCTGCACAAGAAGGTCACTATCGAAAGGGCCAGTAGTATAGGGGTTTGTTGGCAAATATTGAACCTCCGAACCTGGGTCAGGACCCCTTGAGCCAACAAATGGTTCTGTTCCCAAGACCTAGAGCATTTTGAGAGAGGGATTGGGTAATGCCAAGGCCGTATTGGAAACCTGAAGGAAAGGAAATTGATGAATGGTTTGAATAGAAAAGTTTAGGAATTTTCCGTAAAAGAAAACTGCAGTGAGAGGTTGACCACCAAAGAGTGGAAGAATAAGTACATTTTCACAGAGATCTATGAGATCTTCTTTGTAACGATTGTGATCGAGCTCCAGGAGTGGCTTGCGAGACTGGTAGAATTTCAAAAGTGTTGGAAGGACGAGCTGATCATAGAGTGGACCCCTGAACTAATCCAGTAGTTAGAAAATACTGATAACACCATCACTCGCACAGTGGACCATTGGGTAGACAATGTGTTAGGAGAATTTGTGACAGAATTTTCCATCGATCAGTTTGTCTCCTACTATGAAGTAGAGCGAATATTCTTCACGGGTTCCGAGGTAAGTTTCTGAAGACCTTACCATTGCTGATCAAGATATTATTATGCAAAAAGAGTATTCTGTGTAGCCATACTGAGTGAATGACCTCTGATCTGGACGGGAGCACAACGCGAAGTGGAAAATACTATCAAACCAACCTAGAAGGAGATAGATCTATCTACAGCCTGGTAAGAGAAGTGGCTACGCATAATCCTCCCGATACGCCACTTTCGAACCAGCATCAAGGTAAGAATTCACCTACACCTCCACCGCCACCACTGGAAGAAGACATGGCCACGCATATGAAGTTACCCACCTTTAAGGGTGTAGGAGATGAAGACATGGATCAATTTTGGTTTGTCACAGAATCGATATGGACTATGCAGAATGTAGCTAGTGATGCGGTGAGGCAGGCACAACTATCCCTTGCCTTTGAAGGAAGAGCATTGGAATGGTACATGGGATACATTGGACAACATGCAAACCCAACAATTGAGGAGGTTAAGAACAATTTGAATCATCAATTTAAGAAGCCTAAGTCCTACTCGCAAATAGTGGTTGATCTCAAATATTTCAAGCAAGGGCCCTCTGAGTCTATGTGGGAGGCCGATCAACGACTGAAGAAAGAGATTATAGAAGGAGGATTTCAATATGATGACAGAAAGCATACATAGTGGTTCATCGCCATGTTACTGCCTCACCTACGCACACCTATGGGTCACCAAAATTTCGACTAGCAAGAGAAAGCCTTGGAAGCTATGATGAAGTTAGAAGTTGTGCCTCAAGATGAGACCCAGCTGGGCATCCAATAGACCCAAGGGAAGCTAGAAGCAATGCACATGGATATCTAGAACCTGTGACAAGAGCAAGGAGTAGAAGCTAGTTCTGAAAGGTGGTGCATACAATGCAGGGTGAATGGTCACACCAAAGATAACTGCCTTTACTAACAGACTATATGTAGGCAGAAGGAACTAGTCCTTTGTGTCCAGGATCAAGCATAGGACTTAGTCCGTTGCATCCAGGCTCCAGTGAACCTGCATTATGGTGTGAGGATTTCCGCGTAGCTAGCCTGCATGATATAAACCATTGCCCCCACCTAGGTGCGTGCATCCCGTAAGTAAAATAGCAATGGTGCAGGTTTTGTCGGTCAGTAGGACATGATGAGTATAACTGTCGAATGTATGATCTGATGATAGATCGAGGAAACTTATATAAGGTTCAAATGGATCCTGCGTCACCAGGGTCTTCGGCAGGTGTAGGTGGCTTCCCGGTTAGGGGCAGGGGAGGCGGTCGAGGTGGAAGCGCAGGTCAGGGCCGAGGATAATTGATATGTTATAACTGTGGAGAAGTAGGTCACTTTACAAGAGATTGTTTGAATCCTACGAGGCAGTCCTGCCAGTACTGTAGACAATTGGATGATGCAATTGAAGACTATCCAATATTGATAGCAAAAATGTAGGAGAAGCAACCAACACCTATGCAGAAGGTACATAGAGTTAAGGCTGAGCTGCGAGACAAAGATCCAAGCATAAATGTCGTAACGCACAGTGGAATGGCCACCGGAGGACCTCAGGAGAATGCTACGATTGAATCTCTGATTCAGAAAGCTGTTATTAAGAAAGAGGGTTTGGACCTAAGCAAGGAAAAATAGACATTTATCACAGCTCGCAAATAATTTTGCAAAAGCAGAGGCATCTACTTCTCAGACACCTGCGAACCTTAAGGCAGACGAGGAGTTCAAGCCCTTTTTACAGGCATGTATGAAGCTACTGCGCAACCCAACGACTATAGAGAATCTTCAGGAAGTAATAGATAGCTATGTAACATGACCTAGCCTACCCCTAGAAATCAGGGATGTGCACAAACTATATAGGTATAAGAAATGCATTGGTAGGGAAATGCGGTTGACTACACAGATCAGTGATTATGAGATGGATCAAGTTATTTTGGACCTACGGTTTGATGCGAATGTATTACCTAAACAGACTTGGCAACGAATGGGAGAGCCTAAGTTGGAATGGTCCACTATTTAGCTGTGCATGGAAAATCAGTAGAAAATCATTCCACTAGGAAGGTTGTCTAAAATTATGGTGGATATCACAGGAGTAAAGGCCCGAGCCAACTTTGAAGTAATTGAAATTGTAGAAGATGCAAACCCCTACCCTGTGCTCTTAGGGCTGGACTAGGCCATAGATATGGGTGGTATCATCAACCTCAAAAAAAGAAGCATGGTATTTGAGAATAATGGTACAAGGGTGATAGTACCAATAAATCTTGCAGAAGGCGAATGATACACAGAGCCAGTGCATGCTAAAGAGGAGGTGGATCACATTTATAAGTTGACTGTGTGGGACAAATATTGGATCAACCCCACGGCAGAAGGATTACTCTGCTGGGAAAAGGACAGTGAATGCTTCTCTGACTCTGATGGGGAGATGGAGAATTGGAAAAACTGGTTGCAAGATGTCTCAGAATTGCGATGTCTTTGAGTCACGAGGGACTTCCGCTACATTTCCTCAGAGGTAAGAGACCTACCCTACTTTGATGGTTCTAGTAGCATTAAGGAATTTTTGCGAGCATTCGAAGCAGAGGTTCCCAAGGGACGAAGGCTATGGGCCCTTAAGCTAGCCTTGCATGGAACACCTACGCGCTGGTGGGAGACACATGAGGAGGCATTCCAGGATTTAGAGGAAAGTCGAGATATGATAATCCTGTGATTTGAAGCCCCAACCGGCGTGTGGGTCAAAACATTCCTTGGATCGAAAGATCCATGTGAATATCTATTTGCATGGGAAGAACAGTGGTGTGACAAGACAACTAAGGAGTGGGTTCACCTGCTGATTCATGACCTAGGGCCACTTCCATCTGCATGGTACTTAGATGTGGAGCTACATTGGCGCACTTGCCACTGGAAGACATTGAAGGAAGATTTCTTGGCAATATTTGGGTTAGTAGGCAAAACTGGGGCACTTGACGCAGTCCTACGAGACATTGACACTAGGGTGTGAGGTGTATCACACCTGTTTATCACACCAGAATTACCCACATGGGAAACACAGATACCAAGCATGATCAACTACCGTAGCCTAGCCCCAACGAAGGGTAAGGATGATCCACGAGCTGTGTTTGACTCAGAATTGGAAGGGGTGCACATGACTACTGAGCCGCTCAGGCTGCGAATGGGTAGAAATGGGACGCACCCTACGTTGGCTAAGAATAGGGATGAAGATACAGAAGGTAGAGTTATCATACATTCGGCGACTCTCACAACAAGGAAACAGCTGCAGTCAATCCTAGGCCATGCAGGGTATTACAAAAAGTTTGTTTGGGGATATGCGCTACTTACAACAGCTATGAGAAACTTGTTTAGGCAGGGGATCCAGTCCGGTTGGGATGACACCTGTCGAAAAACATGTCTTTGGTTGAGAAGTACCTTAGGAACAAGCCTGTGTTGGGGGAGGATGCGCAAGAGGCATGAGTGTTTAGGCCAAGCTCAGCGGGTACGCAGAATGCACATAGGGAGCGAAAAGTGACAGTTGGAACATTAATTAGGGTGGAGAGGAGAAGTTACCGTTGAGTGGAGCAGGCGGCTGGAAATTAATGGTGTGATTCCTTGAGATTTTTTACCGTTTACTTCATGGTAAGCTTCGAGTGACATTTACCCTACCGTTGAATGACCATAGGCACTATAAAGTAGGACAGCTAGTGCAAACAATAGTTTTGTATTACTTCCATAACCTGTATGTATTTTTCCTAGGCTGCATGATTTTCTGGGCCTGTAGCATCCTATTCATGGCAAAGAAACCCACTCCCACTACCGACAGGCCCCCAGAATCAGGAATCCTTGTTCCCACTCAATTACTAGCTCCTAGTCTCGTGGAAGCTTTGGTACCTACAGAGCTCGAATAGGAGGAAGTCATGATTGGGTCAGGGGATGAGGAAATCGATAGGATAATTGCACTCTGGCTCCCTGGGTGGAGGAGTGGCTTCATTGTTGGCGAACAGAGCATTGAAGGGACCTGTGCAACTATTGACCCCAAGGAAACCACAGGACCAAGTGAGAGGGGTGCGGACGCAGTCGCGGAAAGGGACTCACAGCTGCCACAGATCGCCAATAAGGATGCCGGGGCCGGTTCGTAGCTGGCATTGAGCGTGCACAGGATGAATAACCAAGCTACCACTTCCCTCCAGACTACAAAGTGGCTAGGTGGGACTAAAAAAGGGCCCCGAAAAAAGCATCGCGCTCAACGCTAGGAATATGATGTGACGATCACGCTCACTGAATGTGACCTTGAACAAATCACGGACGCAATTACACTAGCCACAGAGGATAGATGGGCAGCCATAGCGGAACAACAGAAGGTTGCAATTGACACCTTTTAGACTAAGCTCTGCTCCCTCTAGTGGAAGGCAGATACGCTGCAGACCAGTGTAATTCAGAGACGAGCTCCCTTGGCAATTAGCAGTACTGTGCCAGCACAAAAAGAAATCCATCTCTGCTCTTTGCCTAGCACTGCCCTGGTAGGAACCCAACTCCAAATAGATACAGGGGTACACTTGGATCTGGATAAGTTGCCTAATGAGGCATTACAGGGTCTCCACACCGCCGTGATTCGGGTAACCCACTGGCGAGACCTGGAGGTGCATCAACAACTCAGTATGGCCAAGCAGGTCCTCACATAGAAAGACGCTGAAAAGTCCCTCGCTATATCGCAGCAGGTGGAGCTCGAAATAGTGATCCACCAGCTCTGCATGGAGGTTCTGAATGGAATCCTAGTTGCAGCTACACCTCAGGCCAATGTAGAAAGTATGAACGCAACAGTAAAACCATCTTAGACGGAAATGTAGACCATCAAGGCACAATTGGAGAAGAAAAGCTCCGACTTACATGCCACATTGCAGCCTACCACGCCGCCAAGGGTTCAAGCCCAGCGCGCTGTGCTGGTGGCCGAAGCTACGAAAACCAACATAGAGCAGATTGCTCAGGGCACCCAGTTGCTACAATCAGCCATGCAGCTCTGGACCATGGTCCAATTCAACCCAGTCCTCCGAAAGGTTAATCAGGACTTACAAAAATAGGAAGAATCTTTTGCACAGGTCGAGGCTACATTAACCACCTTGGTGCCTGCACAATGGTTAGCACATTTGTGGACCATCAACACTCTCCAGGATGCGATTTAGAAACTCTGGTGACAGAAGCATCTCATCGAGGAATGATTAAATCCATGGGCTGCCACAGCCCTCCAGCTCTCACAAGATGTCGATGGTGCGGTCACACAACTAAACCAGACATTGGATGATGTCACTATAGAAACTGAAGGGCTAACATCCCAAAATCTTGTGGACCTCGCATAGAGCGCTGCAGCCCAGAGTGAAGAGGTGCTGCCTCCACTGATCACCGCCCTCACTGCACTACGCGCACAGGTGGACAGCCTACCATCGCAGTGACTCGGGACAATTCACAAGATTGTGTTGGGGGAATATTGGAACATGGTCCCTTGCAAGCTGTGAAACTGGTCCATTTTGTACATTTTTTTATTATATTTAGTCTAACGCAGGGTTTTTGCAGTGGTTCAAAGCCCCTAAAGCATTGTAAATGGGTCAAGTGTAGAGAAAGAGTCTGCAAAGCATAGTTTGCAGACCATTGGATGTGTAGGCTAAAACAGTATAAGTAGTTGAACCTTTTTGAGTTGTAGGGGAGATTAAGAATGATAAGAGATTGATGCTAAGTGCGAATTGTTAGATCCAGTTAGGGTAGTAGGGAAGGACTCCTGCTCCTGTGTGTGTGGAGATTCTCTGTCCTACTGTGTGCGGACCCTGCTGTTATGTGTGCAGGTTGGGTTTAGGTATTATAAGGACATCTAAAGGATTAATGAATGCATAAGTATTCTTGGATACCTGAATCTGTTGGAATTACTTTGTGATGTTTGGTTGATTAATATATGTTGATGCGTTATTGATTTAAGCTATGAATATATTTATGTTACTTGTTTATGCTGTGATCTAGGTTTGTTCTATTAAATTTCTGCAAGAAGATCTGGAATAGTTGTGTTATCTTTATATAATTCCATGATCTGTTGATTACTGTGAATATAATTGTTATTGAACACGTGGATGCGAAAGGAATCTATAGATCTAGGCTCTTTAATATAAGATCTGGTCACTATAAGACTGAACGCAGCTCGACTTGACTTACCTACCCTCTCCTAGGGTGTGGAAACGTGGTTCGAGCACCCACCCATACTACTTCAGGTGAGACTTTGGCCTACACAAGCAGGTCATTGCCAAAAGGGCTAGTTTTTTGCCAAACCTTGAACCTCTAAACCTGGGTCAAGACCCCTCGAGCCAACAGGATCAAAACCTCAATTCCTAAAATACGTATTAAGGATCAAAATGAATCTTTGATGAGAAATATTACTTTGGAAGAAGTATAATTTGTGGTAAATTAAATGCAAAATAAATAAATCCCTAGGTTGATATGGTCGACTTTTCAAGGCATGTTAGAGGTTCTGGTGTGAGGAGGTTTGGGAAGTGGTGGAGGAATCCAAGAAATATCAAAAAATATGGAAAGGGATGACTACTACCTTTTTAAATCTTATTCGTAAGGTCGGAAATACTAAAGATCCTAATCGATTCAAACCAATAGCATTTTGTAATGTCATTTATAAAAATATTTCACTTGTTATAGGAAATAGATTGAAGCCCTTGTTCAATCAACTAATTAGCCATGAACATACTAGTTTTTTGGAATATCTCTAATGGAATACTTGTAGCACAAGAGGTGGTTCACTCTCTATGATCCAAGAAGTATCCAAGTATGTTGATAAAACTTAATTTATCAAAGGCATATGACTGGTTGAATTTATATTTCCTCTTGCAGGTTTTAAATGTTTACAATTTATCATGGAAATGGATTTTGTGGACTAGATATATTGTCTCATTTCCATTTTTCTCTATACTAATTAATGGTTCTCTGGAAGTCAATTTTAATCCAATTATTGGTAAGCAGAAGGGAGACCTCCCTTTTTTGTTTATCTTGGCGATCGAAGGTTTAGGGGGAATTTTTAAAGATGCAATTTATAAGGGAAAGCTTAAGGGTCTGAGGATATTTGGGGAAGAACTTCCCATCACCCATCAACAATTGTTTGATTATGTGTTTATTTAGGATTGCTAATCTCAAGGAAGTAATATCAATTCACTCTCTACTGACATTATTTATGGAAGCATTGGGAACTCTAATAAATAAAGAGAAGACTAAAAATTTCTTTTTTAATTGTAATGTCTTAGTTAAATGGTACTTGGATAGGTATCTACAATTATAGGTTGAATTCCTTTATTCCAAGTATCTTGGAGTGCCTCTTGCACTTAATTTGAAGAATTCATCATATTGGCAGGAGGTGTTAGGAAATTTGACAAATAAAGTTTAGAATCGGGCCTTTAGATATTTAAATTTAGCCAGGAGAGTGGTGTTAACAAAAGAAGTGTTACAAGATATTCCTTTATACCAAATGTAATTGATGTCGATTCCAAGAGGTAACACAAATAAAATATTCATTGTTTGGAGAAATTTGTCAGCAAGACTAAGATCGTTGATGGCATGGGATAAGCTTTGTTTTCCAAAATATGTTGGTGGGTTGGGATCGAGAGGCCTAGAAACCTTGACTGAAGAACTTGGGACTAAATTATGGTGGTGTTAAAAATTCTATAATTTCACCAAGACAAGGGGTCTCCCTAGTATGAAGTCCCAAGTATACCTCACACCTTTTGGAGTAGAAGCCCCAACTGGAAAACAAGGCCAGTTTCCAGTATTCTTATGTATTTTTCTTGGCTACAATTATCAACATAAGATATTATACAAATAGTATTTGAATCGAGAAAGTAAGTTGACATTGTGAGGCATGAAATTGAAATGTATATAAGGTACTTTCACGAAAGGGAGAAGAGAGAGTGCACCTATAGAAGAAAAGTAATAGTACTATCCTAAAAGAGACACAAAAAAGTGTGAAAGAA